>PVLA01010118.1:0-67105 GCA_004027455.1 Hydrochoerus hydrochaeris | reverse complement strand
GGGGGGGGGGGGGGGGGGGGCTCTCCAGCTGCTCTAGAGTAAGCAGTGGCAGCGTTCCTGCCCACGAGGCAGCCGTGTTATTCGTGGCTTTGAACTCCTCGGGACTGTGCGCTTTATCATCTGGAATAATAAACGCAGACCTAGTGGCCCGAGGAGCAGGCCGGCCAAGGGCAGCCTGCCTGGGCACTAGGCAGAGGAGCCAGGAGGGTGTCCAGGGCCCCAGGACCAGGAGGGCCCTCAGCTAGTCCTGAGCGAGTGTTATCAAAGTAAACAAAGTCTCCGGGGCCAGCGGGACCCTCCTGTGGGTGGTAGCTGTTGTGAGGTGGGCCCTAGAAAGAGCTTGGTGTTTTTAGCTCTTCAGTTGCTTTGAAGAAAGAGTGAGAGAGAGAGAGTCACAGTGTGCAATTTATTATTTGGGGGGACATAATAGCTAACAGCTCCACAAACACACTGGGCACATGTCCAAGGCACGAGGAAGGAGAAACTCCACATGGACTAGAGCTCTGCTGGGGTACAGGGATCAGATGTCACCCTGTTGCCTCTCTTTGGGGCCAAGGACAACCACTTACGTTCTGGATCTTTAGAGGGTCAACCTGCTCCTGGGGTCTGAAAAGCATCCTGGATTGGCCAGGCCCAAGTGTAGGTCCTGATCATCGAGGGCACTGAGGGGTCACAGAAAGCCCATGGGCCATGGAGTCAGTGCCGGGACTCGACTTGGCCGATGGCTTGCTGTGCTCTCAGAATTACCATGTGACTACCACCAGCCGGGCGATGGCCCTGCTCACGGTGCAGGTGCAACACGGCCTCCTCCGTCTGCTCCTCGCAGCACAGGCCCAGGGCCCCATCCCCAGGCACCCCACCTCCTGCCTGTGCACTTGCCTGCTCGTGTGCTCTTGAAACCCCTGTGGGGGCTCCAGGCTGCCCTCCCTAGCGTGGTCATGCACAGCAAGTCCTTCACGGTGGCACTCCAGCCCTGTCACTGCCCAGGGCACTCTATCTGGGGGACTGGTGACATCCACCTATGAGTGTATCTATGGAGGCCCCTTCTCTTTCTACTTCGCAGGGCTACTGGGGTGTTTCAAATAATGCCAAACATTTAATGAAAGGGAAAGGCTGTGCACACTCGAGGGACTGTCCTGACAAGGGGCTGGTCCCCAAACAAAAGCCAAAGGGGCAGGAAGCCAAAGTAGCAGACCTTCCCTCCCTCTGGCCTTCTCACCTCTTCTTCATGGGCACCTGCTTAAGTGTTTGACATTTCCTAAGGCGAGAGAAAGACTAAGGACTGTGACAGATGGGTTATCCACCCCTGTGAGGTATATGTTCTGTTAAAAAGCCAAAGCAAATGAACACTGCTGAGCTTCCTGGTGAACGGAGAGAAGGCAGCAGGAGAGAAAGGTCTCCGGACTGAGCAGCGCCTGCTCCATCTGTGCTTTCTCCTCTCCCAGCAGGGATGTTGGTGCCCAGCTCTGGGCAGCCAGGACTTGTTGGACTCAAAAACCTGCCTTAGGGCTTCCTAGGAACTGATCTCCTGGGGAACAGAAGGCAACAAAGGTGCTTGTGTGCTCCCGAGGGGAAGGAAGAGCCTGCCTGTTGGCACTGAGCACAGTCCCTTCTTGGAAAATGCCCAGAGCCCCAGGAAGCCCCTTTTCCTTGAGGAGCTCTGCACAGGTCTAGATCTCTGCTCAGGCCCTGCTCAGAGCACAGCTCACCGTGCTTAGATGAGACGAAACCCTGCCTGATGCCCAGCTGGTTCCAACTTCAGCTTAATCAGAGCTAGCCCCGCTCTGTTTTGGGCCCATTTTCCGCTCCTAAAAAGAGGAGGTTGGATTAGCAAATCCTCCTCAGGACCTTTTAGCACTGACATGCTCTAATTTGGGTTTGGCAATAATTTTTCACTGAGCGTGTTTTGTCTCTCCAGCTAACGAACTCCAATTAGTTTTACTGATCGCTCTGAACAGAACATTCTGAGACAAAATCCCATGTCCTCACATATTTTAGCTCATGAGGGAGCAGACAGTGTACCTGGTATTCTCAAGGTCATGGAAATACAGCACCGCTCCCATAAGGACTTGGTGACCACCGGTGGAGAAAGCAGCACTGGTGCAGCCCTACCCAGGGTGCGGAGCTGGTGTGTTTAGCAGCAGTGGAACTGACTGATGATCACGTGCTTCTCCCAGGATCAGGATGAAAGTTCAAAGTCTCTCCTAAACTCTTTACTACCACGCAAGGCATTACTCATTGTTCTCCTCTGTTCCCTTCAGGATTGGACATTTTCTTTATCTCTTGTTCATCTTCTCTTATAATGTATGCACTAGCTACTTCTGGGCACCCCAGACTTTGGGTAAGTCATGCCTCGAAGAATGGACACCGCTCTCCCAGCTTTGTAGCTTAAGGGAACTGTGTGCAGAGGGGCCTTGTACTCAGCTCTACATTCTGGGGAAGGCAAAGGCAGCACTGTGACCCTAACTCAGGCAGCTCTGACGCCAGGCCCATAAACTGCAACTCCCCGTGTGAACTGGATTCTCACCCAGAATGAAGTAATAATTTAGGGGCGTAGGGTATGCTCAACCCATCGACAAGCTCCATTTAAGTTCTTGGGAAATTCATTCAGTAAATTACTATGACATGGTTTTCAGATCTGGGCCTATCCTTACATTTAGTTTCTCTTGACCTCCAGTGATTCTGCATTTGTAGGATTCAGGTAGCCCAGAACCATATTCTGAGAAGCAAAACTGGCAGAGGTTGGGAGTAGAGCTTGGTGTTTGATTTCCTGAGGTTTCTCCCCTGTCTTCTGGTTCGCCCCATGTGCAATCCACAAGACAAGAAAGCAAACACTGAAGTTACCAGTGGCTGAGCAAAAACATAGAACTACCCCACAGCAGTGCCGAAGGTCACGCTGGGAAAGCAGCCTAGACGGAAGCATGTGCCTGCCTCACCTCCTGCATCTCCACTTGAGTCTACAGCCTCAGATCTGCACAGGGAGACGTTCGGTGGTGAAGTAGATCCTGAAAACCCTTTAATACCACACGGAAGGGCAGGGGATGGATGTCTCTCCTGCAGAAGCTCACTTGTGGCAGCAGACAGGGAGTGGGCAACATTTTACATTGCAGAGAGAGAATGGAGAGAGGGGAGGTGAGGGGGAGAGAGAATATTGCTCAAGAGAGAATATGCCTCAGGAAGCAGAGTAGAATGTTTCCAAAGCCACGTGGAACACGTCCATGTGGTGTCATTGTGTACTCACAGCCAGCGTCCAGGAATGTCAGGATCTATCCAATCGGGTGGGGACCACTTCTCTTAGGAGAGGCTGTGAAGGGCAGAGATGCTGAATAAAAGGGGTTTTCTTCCTTCACAGGTCCAGACTGCGGCACAGGGAGAGGGACGAGAGACAGTCTTCTCCTCAACTTGCATGACTTGTCAGATTCTGTCAGCAGGACTGAGCGAGACTCTCAGTGTCATGGAGGAGGAGCCATCCATTGCACCACTATCTGAGGGCTGCCCCATATTGCCAGGCTGGACAGCAAAGCTGACCCGGCCCCCATCCACATGAGGCTGGCGTTCTAGCTAGGAAGCCAGCCAGAAACTCTGCCAAGGAATTAGAGGGAGAAAATAATGAGGACTTGGAAAAAGTGCTACAAAGAGAACAGACAAGGGACAGACACAGAAAATAACCGTAGGAGAAACCAGACCACACAGGAAGGTCAAGCAGAATCTCTCTGGGGAGGTAACATGCAAGCAAATCACACACACATTACAGAAGCTACGTTGTTATGCTGCTTTTGGGATATTCTGAGTACAGGGAGGAGAAGATGACTTCTCTGGCTTGGAAACAGAGACCGTGGAAGCCACTTTGCATGAAGTCATGCAGTGGGTTGCAGGGGAGCCCAGACAAAAAATCTGGGGCCCAAAGTGAACTTTTAACTTAAAGTCTTTATCGTGCTCCTGTTATTCCCTTGGGTTTCTCCTTTTGGATTAGATTGTCTGGTGGGGGAGATCTATCTTCAGAAAGTTACTCTTTGTATCTTGGAAGAAGGATCAAAGGTCATCAGAAAGAAAACATGTGTCACACTAAAAGTCTCTTTTAAAAAGACAAGGAAAATTACATTGTATCAGGGGTTTAGCTTCCAGGACTTCCTGCTCATCAGTGGGTTTATCTCCCTCCTAGACTTGTTGTGAGGCTGAGACCAGATGGAAAACACTTTGCAAACTGCAAAGCCTTGTGCACATGCTAGAAATTATCAGACACCTGACAAGCACACACAGTATGAGGAACTTTACCTTTAGAAAACCACTGCTCCCATCCTTTTGTTCCTCTGAGAATTGGAAACAAAAGTGGCTTGGTTCTGAAGTGGCAGGAGCTCTTACAGAACACACGTCTCATTCTCCTTTTATCTCTTCCAGGGACAATCAGCTGCCAGCAATCTGTCCCTCCAAGCAGCCCTCCATATTTCATGGAACATGTGATTTGGATAAAACTTAAATTATTACCACACCAGTCTCTGCACACTTTTTTCCTCTTCTCTTTTCCAAGAACAGCCATAACCAAGTTTGACAAAGTACTGATTTTTACCAAAGCAACTTTGATGCCTTTTAGACTTCAGAGTCAAGTAAATGAGAAAGGCTAAAAACATAGAGGAGACTCAAACACAGTTTCTTGCATTTCATTCCACCAGCTGCCTTCCTCCAAGCAGTCCCCCCAGGCTGGCTAGCAGCAGATGAGGACCCCTTGCTATCACTCAGCACAGGAAGCAACTTGCTTTTATTTTTTGTTTGCTTTGTCTCCTCAGTCAACAACACGGCTCTGTTCTAGAGACTAGAGTTATAGTAAGTCCTGCAACTCAGCAACTTTCAAGGTATAGTAGAAATAAGCAAGTTAGCCAATCGCAATGACATATAAGAAATGAAATACTACAGGCATCTTCCTATAGAGGAAGCAGGGGAGATAACTTCCCTTTGGAGGGATGAAGGAAGGGGTTTTAATTTTAGCTTTGAGGAAGTGAGGATTTCATAGGTAGAGCTGGGTGGCAGGTGGCGATGGGCATGGGGGCATTTACATCACCAAAACACTGGTTCTTCACAGTTCAGGTGAAGGTAAAACAAACTAGAGCATAAAGCACATAACAATAATCTAGATGCCTGCACATCCTGTACACAAGTGAAGCAAGTAATTACAATGAATGGAAAGAGAGTTTGGATTTGAGAGAGATGAATTCAAAATTAGGACCATGTTACCCCATTCAGTATGAAATTCTGAACATGTCTTTTCACCTCTTGGTGTTTACTGTGACTGTGAAGATAATGAAGTCTGTCATTAAGAGTGGTGCTTCACGTGCTGATTCCTATGACAGTGTTTGAAGGGGTGTTAGGCTCCAGTCCACTGCCTAATACATCTCAAAGCCCTGCTTAGTTGTTGGCAAAACTCTGGAAGCTATCAAGGTGGGAATCCACACAAGGCTGGTCACTGCTGGCTTTGCTATCGATTTGAGCAGTATGCCTAATCTTTTCAATGGTGTTTTCGGATATGTTTATTCATCTCTCTGAGGCTCTATTTCCTTGTGCAGATGTCAGGACTATTGTTTAGGTAAAATTTTCTGTTCTATTCTTCCTACATTCCTACCTTGATGGGTGGGGAAAGGAATTTATATTCTGTTCCCCTCTCAGTGATAAGTGGAACACATTCAAATTCTTAGAAACCTCACATGGATTTATTTCCAGGAGAAAAAGAGTAACTAATGTGATAGGTGCCAGTGAGAGTCACACTCTAACCCCTCACTTGTGGGTGGAATCATTGCCTTGGACAGCGATCCTCACCTTCTTGTCTGTATTCTACCTTTTCCACCTGTAACTGGGCAGCTCCTATACAGGCTGGTACATCTTAGGTAGATTACAGCTCAGACCACTTTCAGATGGAAAACTAGATAATGTTTTTTCTATGATGAGTTAACCCATGACTCTATGTTTTTGAATTATAGGGTATAGCACATTACCAAATTGGCCACGATTTTTTTGTACCTTCTTCCACTGAGAGGTGAAATCAATTTCTCTGCCCCTGTAATCTGGCTTTGTGATTGGATTTGGGAAAATAGGAGAGGAGAAATGACTGCATGAGTCCTGACGCTAGACCTCAAGAGATTTTACCCCCTCCTACTCTTTGCTTTTTGAAGCACTGTGACCTGCATGTCAATAGCCTAGACCAGTAGTGGCAAATCTATGGCACGTGTGTGGCTATGGGCTGTTTGTACCTCTGGAAGCTCTAAGTGGTTTGCCGTCGCTGGCCTAGGCTGACCTGAATGAAGACATATCACACGGAGAGTGTTCTCAGCCATCTTGCCTGCTTAGCCAAGGCCATCATAGACTAGCTAACCCCTAGTCAATCCATGAGCTGATGCTTAACCAACATCAGCAGAGCCCAGCCCATGGCAGCAGAACCTTTCCTCTGCCTTACAGATTTGTGAGCAGTACTAGATGGTTATTACTTTAAGTCTTGGAGTTCTGGGGTGATTTATAACACCTAAATGATACATAGGATGATGATGCAGACATAAAAAGTGATGCTGGCTTTCCATTGGGCTGCTGATCTTTGTGTGACGGGGCACTAGTCCTCTAGATGTAAAGGGGGTGGGAACACAGTTCCCTGAACCACTCTTGGAATGACAGCTTCCTCCTAGATCACCACCAGCCCTAAGGGGCTACCGTGAGTTGGCACCAAAATTATGAGCAGCACTACTCTAATAGGCCCATCTTGGTCAATGAAATACGTGTTCTCTGAGGCTATTGGTGCCTCTGGATTTCTGCAGTGCAGGTGGTCCTTAGGACTAAGCAAGACAAAGTCTAAATTCTCTGGCAAAAGTTGAGGCAAAATAAATAGCATTTTTATAATGACTTCTTGGTATTGAAATGTTCTACTCTGATGAAATTTATGATCATTAATACTTAATTATCAAATAAGCTTCTATTTTCCCATCAGAGAAGTGTCCAGTGAGCGGTGACAGTGGAGGTGGTAGGCCAGTGATCTTTAAGGTTCTTTACATCATGGCTGCTCTGTGATTCATGGGCTAAGGCAGATTTTTGCATAAAAAAGAGGCCAAAACACATGGTCTGAATGAATGCCATTGGTGAAGTCTGGGACACGACCCCAGAGGCACAGCACGGCAGGTCATCCGTCAGGCAGCTGTGTCAGCAGCCTGAGAAGCAGTCCATAAAGCTGCCAGTCCTGCCCTTTGCTTTGGGCCAGTCGAAGAGGCAGAATGAGGCTCTTGTGCCAGGATACCTCTGCTTGGCGGAGGGACACTGCTGTGCTTTGACCAGGGACTTAAACAGTTAATCCACTACTGAAGTCACAAATAAATCTTTTGGTTTGAGATCAAAAGCAAAACTATAAAAACTAAAAAATCGATGATATGCCTCCCTCACCTCATCCCACCCAGCTCGGAAACATACGGGACTTGAAGCTCCCCTGAGCAGCTCTCTAGCGGAATTTAGCTCCTTCTAATGGTAGTCTCCAAAAGCACAGACAGGCTAAGGGAAGCTGAATTCCAGGCCTGGGGTGTCTTCTCATCGACCACATGACCAGTAACACCCAAAGCTCATCCCAGGAGCTCTGGTTCAAGCATCCTTGCCTAGTTGCCAAGATTATTTACCAGCTCCCTGGATGAATCTCCAATACCGTGAGAGCTGAGTATTCCTGGCTTAACCTTTCTAAGCCTTGGCTCCCTCATCTGTAAAATGAGGATCATCAGACTGACTTTTCAGCATTGTCATGAGAACCAACAAGTTAGAGAATGTCTGTGAAAGGAGAACAGCTAGCTATTAGAACATGCTAGCTAGCTCAAGGAGAAAAGCGCAGCTATTTGGTCTCGCATTGGGTATAGGATAGGTCTCAAGACTCAGGTGCATCCAGTTTTGTTCAGCCACCTTCAGTATCAGGAATCTGATACTGCACCATAGGCTTGTGTGCAGAGAATCGAGATAGACTCAATGAGAGTGAGCTAAAAAGCTAGGGCCTGGCTAAAACCTGCCCGCAAAGGGGGGCTGCTAGGATACCATACCACACACCAAATGGTGTTTGGAGTCTTACACATGGACTTCTCGCGAGAACTGCGGTAGGCTTTTGATAGGGTGGCCTGAGTGTGACGTAAGTGTGGGAAACATGGAAGCGTTTCCATGGAGCTCACTACAGTGCTTCCACACGGTAGCCTGTCCCGTACTCTGGATGCATTTTTATGCTTACCTTTAGTTTTATCTTTTCCTTTTTGTGCTCCCTTTTTACTCTGGAGAGACCATTTTTCTCCAATCCTTCTGTTAGGGTTTCTTGGCATGGTAGAGAAACAAGAGGTAGAAAAGGAAAAAAGCCTTTACTGCAGGCACGGGAAGGCTACAGAAGAGCACAAGAGCCCTCCGAGCCAGACCAAGAAGGCCTGGGCTTTTACTGGGTTTGACAGGGGTGGAGATTTTAAGGGGCGGGCAGAATGACGTATTGACCGCTGATTGGGGAGACGCTGGTGAGCATGCGCCAGCCGGAGGTTTGATTTGGAAGAAACACACGGAAATCAGCGCTGGAGAAACAGGCTGACCCAGGGTCCAGCACCAGGCTGGACCTTCATTCGGGTGGAACCCATCACCTTCATCTTTATTTTTCTACCCTAATCAATGTGAAATTTTGTCACTGTGTTTCTTTTGTTTCATTCCATTCTTCATTTGGGACAGAAATGACCTAGAAATTACCTCCAGGCAGAGACTCTAGCACCCCTGAATCCTGTAACAAGAGAAATTAAATTCATTTGTGGTGTCCTGGTCACAGGAAATACTTTGTCAGTCGTGGGGGAGCTGGCTACATTTGTTTCCACATCTTGTTGTTTCAGTGGTAACTATGCTGTCCTTAGACATAATTAATATTGTATTGCCAATGAAAGAATGAAAAAACAGCTTTACCCGTTTACTCAGCCACTCTTAAGTAAATGGGGTTACTGTGGAAGTAGGTAGGTGGGGTACATGGTGGCATATTTCCATTCAAACGTTGATTTATTTGGGATGCCAACCTGCATTCAGTCAACAAGCATTCCCAAGAGGCTGACTTCCTGCTGCGCCCTGGAGAACCAGGAATTATTTGCATTTGAACTGTTCACAGTGCAAGAGAGACACATCCATGTTACAGTGTTATCCAAGGACTGATGACTAGATCTGTTAGCTGTGTGAGCTGCTGGGAAGAGGGTGAGGTAAGTGCAGTGGGCAGTCTAGGGAAATGTGCTCGGTAGAACTGGGTCTAGATCATGTCTGCGTCCTTTTAGGGCTTCACCGGACATATTTTAACCACCATATCCCCAGCCTCCTCCAGTACTGTCCCCAGTCTGACTGTGTCGCTGTACTGCTCAGTTTCTCTGGCTCCCATCACCACCGCAAGGTGAAAGCGCCAGGTATTCACACCTCCACCTCTCCTTGGCCCAAGCACCACGTTCCCCAGCCTTTCTTCCTCTATGTCCCTTCCCGTGCTTCAGCCAAGAAGTCCTGGCCATTGTCCTGATGCCCCGTGTCCTGTGACACCTGCCTGCCTCGTACAAGTCTGAAATGCCTTTCTTTCTGCGTGCCCTCAACCTCATTTTCTTGCCAGACTGGACTATTTATTTGCTGTCCCCCAGTAGTTTCTTTTATGTCTGTGCTGGAATTATTTTCTCCACTGTACAAATTGTTTCCTCTGCTGGGAGTAGCCTTTCTCCTATCTTTTATCTGTCTGGAGAGAGATTTTTGAATCTTTCCAAAACAAATTCCACCATTGTCTCCAGGGAGAGCCCCCCCCTTGCCGATAACAAACAGCTTCCTTCTGTGGGGCTCTGTCTGCCCCTCTGAGGGTCTCTGTCTCAGTTATGGCACTAGTGTAGGTAGTAAAAAGGCAGAAATAAGAGTGAGACTCAGCTCCCCGGGGAAGCCCAAGTTTTAAAAATTGATTTTTATTCTTCTGTTTAGAGCCCTTTTGAGGGCAGGAGAGCATGTCAGCCAGTGGCTGGTAACGGCAGTGGATTTATCTTCATTTTGATCCTGCCTTTGCCTGGATTTGTTGTCTGCCTCTTTCCTGGATTCACATTTCATTTCCAGGCTAAGTGTGTAAAACAGAAAATCTTTTGCAATTATTTGCCTAGCTTTGCCATGTTTTATGCAATTTAGGAGTTAAATGGAGGCTTGCTGACCAGGGGATCAAAACCACATGAGGCCGACCTGCAGAAATCGGGGAGCAGCGCCAGGGGCGGCCCGGCGCAAAGCCTTGGACTGCGTAAATGTAGGTCAGAAAATTGGCTTTGAGTTTTATTATTCAGCCCCACTCCCAGGACACCAAAAATCTTTCTGATTTTCTTTATTTTCCACTTGTTTTTATAATCAACAATTTCCAAATTTAAAAATTCTATTTGCTGTTTTTCTATTAACCTGGCAATCGCAAGATACAATAAATTAGAAACAGCCATACAACCTAGTTATCCAAGAGAACTTCTCTAGACTTGCTTCTTAGGCTGTAAAATGAGGAAATTAAACAATAGTCTCCAAGATCTCTCTAACAGTTTAACTGTTTTGATTCATTTCTTTTCTATGTGTGTCATCCTGTAGTAGAATTCAGCTATAATGCACTTGTTTTCTACTAAGTACCAACTAAGGGCCTTTCTTTTCTGCTGGCCACCTGTTAGTATCTCCTAGACTTGCTGACTTCCTGCAACAAACTAGGTAATTTAATTAGATATTCAAGGCCTTCCGTATTCTCTTACCAAAGGACATTTTCTAAGGACTACCACCTTTTGGTCACTGCACTGAATACCCAAAGTGAGCTTCTTAAGAACAGAGGTCACTAAGCTCGCAGGTTGTGTGGTTCAGGTGCACTGTGCAGACACTGGCTGTGTCATGAGGGTAGATAGCCCTGATGGGAGTACATATGGGAAGAAGTGATGATTTCTCAGAGAGCACAGTCAAAGAGAGATGCAGAGGTCAGCCTTGAGCCATTACAATGGCTTGTTTTTGTGGCTCCTCTCACTCTAGAAGATCGTGTCCTATTCCAAAAGCAGCACTCCCAGTTTCCCAAGGGCTCTTCAAGTGGCCTCTCCTCTTGAACACTCCATGGCACCTCCTTGTGCTATCTCAGAGACCTACAATGAGTCCTTATTTGATATTTCGCAGATTTCCAAGTAACCTGTTCTGCTTGTCTCTCTCTTGCCTCCATTCTTGGTTGGTGTTTGGACTGTGTTCATTTTCTTGTGTTTTAGGTCTTGTTCCTAATGGAGTTTTGGTACTTGTAACACTGGAAGTCCCTGCTTGTTCTTTTCCCTAATCATAAAATCTCACCTTTAACTACACCTCTCCACCATGCCACCCACCTCCCTCCAGCTAGCTAAAAGACATAACTGACAACACCTGTTGATTTGCCCTTGGGCTCTCTTGTCCTTCTGGACCTTTGGAGATGCTTCTCTCCTTTTGCTTCTTATCTCTTACTAGATCCACCCTCCATTGTGTAGCCTTTCCTCTTAGCCCTGGGCCAGGCAAATCTCAGAAGGTACACAACTGTCCATCTACTGTCATCCACATCTTGCTGAGGCCAAGAACCACTTCTCCTAGTTCTATGGAACAATGCAGAGACTTCTAAGTTCTTTAGCATTTAAGAAGTAATGTTTTATAAGAGCTGCCTTATACAAAGGGCTAAAGTGTTCAGATTTAAAGTTTCTAGAGTCACATCTTTTGAAAAGTTCTTAAAGATATTTGAAAAGTTCTTAAAGATATTTGAAAAGTTCTTAAAGATATTTGAAAAGTTCTTAAAGATATCTTATCCTTGTTCAGAAACATGGCTCCCTTAGAATGCACCACACTTACAAAGTTTGTGGTCAGATGGATGTGACACTAAATACTAGGGTTTTACATTTGTTTGTCTATTGCATATTTAGTGCATCATTACCTGAATCTTTAAAATGGCAATGATGTTCCTATCGTCTCCAGACCATGGTAAAGAATCTCCCACATCAGTCATTTCCAGAGGCCTGGCACAGAGGCTGCTGTAAGTGACCTACTATCACCACCACAGTAGCCTCTCTGTATTCTTTGGATAATAGTCTTTTCCTGGAACTAAAATACAGGTTCCATTGTAAAAAGGACTTTTGAAGTTTGAGGATTGTCTACTGGTGAGCAGAAGTCTGACCAAAATGGATGCTTGAAAGTTGATCAGAGAAGTTCAGGTCTTTGAACTTCCACCTTCCTGCTGCTGTGGTTCTTCCGGTTATATCACTCCTACCCTTTGCATGCATTAGCCATCCAATTTTAACATGCTCTCATCAAACTTTTAACCATAGATATCTTGGGAGAGCTCTGCCTGACTGTGGTACTCCGAGAAGGACTGTCAGAAAGGACTCATCTTGGACTAATCTCTACCATGAGGATTTCTAGGTGATTTTACATGATATAATTTCTTTTAAGTTCTGCAAGATGTGTGTATAGAGTTAACTGTGATTGTTGCTGCTATTGCTAATGCTATTATTACCCTTGCTGCTACTTCTGCTATTGAAGATACTGAGAACTATCATAACAGAATGATTAAGTGACAGTCACGGAAGCCAATCTACTACTTCGAAGCTAAGTTCAGTTTTCTTATCAGATAATTAGGATAAGGATAGCATAGTACTCACGCAGTATGAGTCTTAGAATTAATGTGCTAGTGTAGGTAAAGAGCTCAGGGAAGTGTTTGGTTAGAGTAAGCACTGTAGAAGTTGTGGCTACTGAAGTTTTATTTAATAATTATCATTTTTATGTACAGTAGTGACTTATCTTAAATTTCGAGGTAAAGGACTTAGTCTTTAATCATTACGCTTTACTAACCCTATTAACACCCAGCCCTGTCCTTTGTTATCATTACAACATGGCATAAACTTTCTTCCACAAGCCCTGACCATCTTGGGCACAGAACTGTGCTCAAGAAATACAGTAAAACATCCGCATCAGATATAAGCTGCCTGGAACCTCCCCTGTGGGCCTGTCTGCCACCAGGAACATCACTGAAGCCCGCCTCAGGCTTAAGCTCCCTGGGACCTCCCCATGGGCCACCCTGCCACTAGGAACATCACAGAAGCCCACCCCAGGACGAAAACTACCCTGGACTGCATCTGCTGGGCCTGCCCTCCAACCTGGAACATCAGAAGAGCTCAGCAGGCTCCAGTCAGTGTGAAAAAACTTGGAACTTAGCTCCCAGGCAGCGAACCTTGGACTACAGTGGATTAACTGTGTCAGTATGGTGAGTATGCCTGTAAAATAGAGGTGTACAGGGGATAAATAGGGCCAGTAGTAAAACCCCCTCCAACTCACTGTAAGACCTTGGTGAGTCTGAAAAGAGTGTGTGTGATCCCCTCCTACACATAGAAAACATCAGGCAGAGTGAAAATGACAAAACAAAAAAGGGAAGTGCAGTCTCAGACATATAGTTCACCAGAAGCAAGTATAGGAGACATTGAAATAGAGGACCACAAAAGTAACACACCAGGAATCTCTGAAAAGATAGAGAGTGAAATAAAAAAACAACTGCATCAGGCTATAGAGGAAATCAAATTAGAAGTACTCTCCCATGTAAAGATAGAAATAACAACCTTAGTAAAGGAGTTGTTGAATGCAGCTAAAGAAGAAATAGAGAAAAAAGTACATGAGCATGGGAAACTGATTGAAATTTTGAATGAACAATATAGAAAACAAGCAGAATTCATGAAACAAACTCAAAGAGACATTCAAGAAACAAAAAATTCTATCAAAAAACATGCAAAAGTGCCTAAAGGAAGCTGAGGATAGGATTTCAGACCTTGAAGACAGGTTCACAATTAGTGATGAGGAAAGGACAGAACTTTTAAAAATAACAAAGCAGCATGAAATGACAATCCAAAAGCTTCATGATGATGCCAAGAGCAACATACAAGAATAATGGGATTAGTGAAGATACAGGAGTCCAGGCAAATGACATATGTAAAGAATTTACAGAAATAATAGCAGAAAATTTCCCAAACATGGGGAAAGAGTCTGATACGCAGATAAGTGAGGCATATAGAACAATAAACAGTCACAATCAACATAAATCCACACTCAAACACATAATAATTAAGATCTCAGGCATACAGCCTAAAAACAGAATATTAAAAGCTGTTAGAGAAAAGACACAACTCACCTATCAAGGAAAACCCATTAGAATCACAGCAGACTTTTCAGCACAAACCCTCAAGTCAAGAAGAGCTTGGAGTGAGATATTTCAAGCCCTGAAAGAAAACAATCTTCGACCCAGACTGATGTACCCAGCAAAACTTTCATTCAAATTTAATGGAGAAACAAGATAATTCCATGACAAAGAACAACTGAAGAAATACACGTCTACCAAAGCAACCCTAGAAAGAGTACTGAAAAACATACTAGACAGAGATAAAAATGACCACAATCCCCAAAATAACAACAGAAAGAAACTGCGATGTAGGATAAGCAATTAAATAAGGGGCAAAGCAGAAAGCCAACAACTGGAACATAAAATGGCAAAGTCAAGCCAGTATATACCAGTGATATCCATAAATGTAAATGGCCTCAATTCACCTATAAAAATAAATAGATTGACAGAATGGATCAAGAAACATGATTCCACTATATGTTGTGTACAAGAAACACATCTGAACCAAAAGGAAACTCATAGATTAAAAGTCAAAGGATGGAAAGCAGTATTCCATGCAACAGGAACCCAGAAAAAAGCAGGGGTAACTATTCTATTTGCAGACAATGTGAACTTCAAATCTAAAATAATTAAAAGAGATAGAGAAGGTCACTACATACTCATTAGTGGAAAAATTCAAGAGGAAGAACTAACAATTATGAATATATATGCACCAAATACAGGAGCACCCAACTATATAAGGCAGATACTAATGGACATAAAAAAACAAATACACAAGAACACAATTATAACAGGGGATCTTAGCAGCCCATTGTCACAAAGAGATAGATCAACTAGACAAAAAGCCAGTAAAAAAATAACAGAACTGAATCATACCTGTGAGCAATTGGACTTAGTAGATGTTTACATAGTGTTCCACCCAACCACATCAGAATACACATTCTTCTCAGCTGCGCATGGTACATTCTCCAAAATAGACCATATATTATCCCATAAAACATTCTTAAGTAAATGTAAAGGTATTGAAATCATCCCATGCACAATATCTGACCATAGTGCACTAAAATTGGAAATCAGTGTCAAAAGACATTGCAAAACCTGCATAAATACATGGAAATTAAATAATAGCCTTTTGGACAACCAGTGGGCTATGGATAAAATTAAAAAAGAAATAAAGCAATCCCTACAATTCAATGAAAATACAGAAACAGCATACTGTAATCTGTGGGATGCAATGAAAGAGGTCTCAGCAGGGAAATATATAGCAATAAATTGTCATATGAAGAAAACAGAACGAGCACAAATAAACAACCTAATGCTCTATCTTAAGCTTCTATAAAAAGAAAAGCAAGCTAAGCCCAAAGCTCATAGAAGAGAGGAAATTGTAAAGATTAGATCAGAAATCAATGCAATTGAAACTAAAAAAATACAAAGAATTAATGAATTGCAAAGCTGTTTTTTTGAGAGCATAAACAAAATTGACAAACCCCTAGCTAACCTTATCAAGAGAAAGAAAGAAAAAAAAAACCCAAATTCACACAATAAGAACTGAAAAGGGAGAAATTACTATAGATCCCATGGAAATTCAAAAGATCATGAATACTTACTTTGAAAACCTCTACTCACATAGAGTGGAAAACACAGAGGAAATGGACAGATTTCTAGAAACATATAAACTACCAAAGCTCAACCAAGAGGATACAGCAATTTTGAATAAACCCAATCAGCTATTGAAATTGAAAATGTAATTAAAAACTTATCAAAGAAAGGCCCAGGTCCTGATGGACTCACAGCTGAATTCTACAAGAAATTTAGAGAAGATTTGATGCCAATACTCCTTAAACTCTTCAATGAAATTGAGAAAAAAGCAATCCTCCCTAAATCATTCCTGGAGGCAAGTATTACTCTGATACCAAAGCCAGAGAAAGATCCAACCAAAAAAGAGAACTATAGGCCAATCTTACTAATTAACATTGATGCAAAGATTCTCAATAAAATACTGGCAAATAGAATGCAGCAAATCATCAAGAAGATTATACATCATGACCAAGTGGGGTTCATTCCAGGAATGCAGGGATGGTTTAACATACACAAATCAATAAATGTAATATACCACATCAACAGAGCCAAAAACAAAAACCACATGGTCATCTCAATAGATGGAGAAAAAGCTTTTGATAAAGTTCAACACATGTTCATGATAAAAACCCTTCAGAAACTCAGAATACATGGTGTCTACCTCAACCTTATAAAGGTCATCTATGACAAACCAACAGCCAACATTATATTAAATGGACAAAAACTGAAAGCTTTCACTTTAAAATCAGGAACAAGACAAGGATGTTCACTATCACCAATCCTGTTCAGTATAGTTCTGGAAACACTAGCCAGGGCAATCAGACAAGAGAGAGAAATAAAAGGAATAAAGATAGGAAAGGAAGAAGTTAAATTATCACTATTTGCAGATGACAGGATTACTCTATATAGAAGCCCCAAAAAACTCCATTAAAAGACTACTAGAGGTAATAAATAAGTTCAGCAGTGTAGCTGGATACAAAGTCAATGCTCAAAAAACAATAGCATTCCTGTACACAAGCAAAAAACTCACTGAGAGAGAAATTATGGAAATATCACCCTTTACAATAACATTTTAAAAAATGAAAGACTTAGGAATCAACCTAACTAAAAATGTAAAAGACCTATATGCTGAAAATTATACTATGCTGAAAAAAGGAGATTGAAGAGGATATTAGGAAATGGAAGGATATTCGTTGCTCTTGGCTAGGAAGAACCAACATTGTGAAAATGGCCATACTCCCAAAACTGTTATACAGATTTAATGCAATCCCAATCAAAATACCATTGACATACCTCACAGATCAAGAGAAACCACTCCTAAAATTCATTTGGAAACAGAAGAAACCTAGAATAGAAAAGGGAATTCTAGGCAACAAAAGCAAGGCAGGAGGCACCTCAATTTCTGACTTGAAACAGTACTATAAAGCCACAGTGATAAAATCAGCTTGGTACTGGCAAAGAAATAGACCTGAGGATCAATGGAACAGATTACAAGATGCAAGCACAACTACAAAGACACTCAGCCACTTGATATTTGACAAAGGGGCTAAATATGTCCACTGGAAGAAGGATAGTCTCTTTAATAATTGGTTTTGGAAAAATTGGCTCTCCACATGGCAAAGACTGAAACTAGACCCATGCCTATCACCATGCTCAAAACTAAAGTCTAAATGGATCAAAGACTTAAATATTAAAACAGAAACACTAAATCTACTGGAAGACAAGGTAGATAGATGTCTTGGAGACATAGAGGTAGGCAGAGAATTCATGAACAAAACTCAAACTGCATGAGAAACACTTCAAAGAATCAATGATTGGGATCTCACATTACTGAAAAGTTTCTGCACTTCAAAGGAAATCACCAAAAGAGTGAAAAGAAAACCAACAGAGTGGGAAAGAATTTTAGGCAGCCACCCCTCAGACAAAGGACTTGTGTCCAGAACATATAAAGAATTGAAAAACATCAAGCCCCCCAAATTCAAAGACCTTCTCCAAAAATGGGCATCTGAGATGATCACACAGTTCTCAGAGGAAAATATACAAATGGCAAATAAGTACATGAAGAAATGTTCACCATCACTGGTCATTTGAGAAATGCAAATTAAAACAACATTGAGATTTCACTCACTCCAGAAAGATTAGCAATCATCAAGAAATCAACTGATAACAAATGTTGGCGAGGCTGCGTGGAAAAAGGAACACTGCTCCACTGTTGGTGGGAATGTAGACTGTTGCAGCCACTATGGAAATCCATATGGAGAATTCTCAGAAGACTAAGATTGGAAGCCCCATTCAATCCAGCTATTCCCCTCCTGGGTATTTTCCCAGAAGAACTGAAAATTTCCTATCACAGTGATATATGTGCACCCATGTTCATAGCTGCACAATTTGTGATAGCTAAATCCTGGAAACAACCAAGATGCCCATCTACTGCGGAGTGGATGAAAAAGATGTGGCATTTTTATACCATGGAATATTACTCAGCTATAAAAAAGGATGACCTTGAGGCCTTCATAGGTAAATGGAGACAACTTGAGACTATCCTCATTAGTGAAATAAATAAGAACCATATTTATAAGTATCATATTGTGTCTGTAGTATAAAAAGTAAATAAGAACTACAAGTGTAATAAAACCAAAATGTGTAATTGCTATTGTAAAAAAGAGAGGAAAAGAAAGTGCTCTAAGGGATATAACTGCATGTATGTTTGAGTGTGTAAAATAGATGACCATATTGCTGAATCTTTGTTGGATCTTTGAGCAGAACCATTTGCAGTCTCACTGTTTGAATGTCTACTCTGTATCCTTTAACTTTGTAACTTGAACAACTACATCCAAGATGACAGTATGTAATTTATAAACTAGTGATTTCTTACTGTTTTTTTCCTCTTTTTCTTTTTCTTTCTTTTAGAATTCTGTATTGTTGCTACCCTTTTTTTCTGTTTTGCTTTTTTTCTTCTCTTTAAATAAAATTTTAAAAATGTATAATTGCTATTGTAAAAAAGAGGAAATAGGAAGTGCTATAAAAGATATAACTGCATGTATATTTAAGTGTGTAGGATTGATAACCATATTTCTAAGTTCCTGTTGGATTGTTGAACAGATCTCTTTGCAGTCTCACTGCTTGAGTGTCTACTTTGTGTGCTTTAATTCTGTAACTTGAACAACTATTTCTAAAAGAACACTATGTAATTTATCAACTATTGATTTCTTACTGTTTATCTTTTTTTTGAAATTCTGTAATATTTCTATCCTTTTTCTGCTTTTTCTCTTTAAATAAAAATAAAAATAAAAAAAGAAATACAGTAAAAGTAGAAAAATGTGCTCAAGGATGGATGTTTCCCAAACTCGGTAGGACAAGTTAGTGGGCTCATCAGTGCTGCTGTATGCATTTAAGACCAGAAGATAAAGAGAGCACTGGAATATCACATTTACTAGGTCAGTCAATTGTAAGTAAATCAAAACATGTAGAGAATATTACATACCAGAAGTTTAATTAACATATTTCTTAGGTAAACCTTCTGTCTTCTGGGTATCTTGATGAGATGTCTTCCTTGGGCTCTAGGACACTCAGAGGAGCCAGATCATTTTGTCCTGTCCTTAGGGTCTTTGGGGAGAAACATTTGAGAAGTGCTGTCCAGCTACATGCTGTAATGGTGAGATAAGGTGACAGGGTCCATGCAGGGACCTAGAGAATGAGCAGGAGCACTGTAGGCAGTGGCAACAGGAGAAAAGAACAATCAGATCCTAGTGACATTTCTCAGAAGATCATGGTGGCAGAAAGTAGTAGAGAAAAGGAAGCGAGGGAAAGTAGAGGCAGGTGGACCAGATCAGAGGCTATTGCACTTTCCAGGAGTGTGGTGAAGGCATCCACTAACCCAGCTGTCTCCCCTTGAGCCCGTGGTTATGGGGTGCAGACAGAAAGGGAAGGAGGAGGAGTGAGGACCATGGGTGTTTCACCACTTCTTTATATCATTTACTTTTGCCTTATGTCCTGCTTTAGTCCCATCTCCGTATGTCACTTCTGTTTGATGATGCAGTACCATCGTGCATATCTAATTTTATGGCCTGGTGTGTCAGACAATGCCCAGTTCATGGTGGGCCACTCTGGTCCCGTGGTAACTCGTGCCATGATACATGTTCAGTTTCTGCTAGGGCTCAGGAGCAAGCCACAGCAGTAGCTATAGGGATTGAGGAAGCAGAACAATGTGACAGGACTTGGACCTGACATCCCAAGGTAGAATTAAGTCAATGTACACTGGACCAGGACCGATGACAGCAGAAGGACTGGGGGAAAATGTTTCAGGATGTCTAATTTTGTAACAAGACTCTATTTGTGTTTTCCTTTTTTAAACATAAGTGAAACTATGCTAGACATAGAATGGATATTTCAGATAGCATTTTAGGAGTTTAGGGAAGGGCAATCATTATAGATCAAATGTGGTGGAGAGCAGGAGATCAGAGAAGTCTGTTGGGGGAGATGGCTCTTGGCTTATCCTCAAAGATGGACAAGTCTTGGGAGAATGGGAAAGTGTTACAGATCGGGAAAGGACAGAGCCCTTAAAAGTAATACAGCTTCGCTTCTGACTTTGATTCACAGGGGAGGAATTCACCCAAGGCCATCAGCCAACTGGAAGAGCTCAAAGGTCAAGGGCTGTACATGGTTTTGTAGAATTTCTCATTTGTTTGAGCTTAAATGAAGTTGCATTCTTCAGGGAAATGAGCACATGTTAAGGCTCTCTAAAGGCAGGAGTCTTTAGAGCCAGGAAACTATGTCGGTTGGATAGTAATACAAATGACTAATGGTTACTGCATTCTCCTAGGTCTCAAGTGGTTTGAGTCCCAGGAATCTGGACCAGGCAGCAGACAAATAGGAGCTTCAAGGGGATGATTGCACAAGAGGTGGCCCAGCGTGGTGAGGAGAGTGTTCTTGAAGGATTGGGACAGAAGTTTTTGCTTCTGTGACCCTGAACTTCACTTTCCTTGGTCATGTTTTGATCTAAGTATTAGAGTACTATGAATTCCTGACAAATGTTTAGCCGGAACTACATCTTAATCACATATTCCAAAACTAACCTCTAACCCTACTTGATGCTCCCCAAATTACTCTCATTTACAAGTCAATCTGCTTCTGCTGAGTCCAGACTCAGGGGCAGGTCATCTTGCATAGATTTCTACTCCTGTTTTGGAGCCTAATCATTAGTAGAGCTGTGTTCTCTACAGGGAAGCTTTGACTCCTAGGGACAGAGGTGCTTCCTGCTGTCTGTTTCTCATAGCATCTGGGAATGCCTACTTGTCACAGTTGGAAATTTGTAGAACAATGCCAGCAAGATCATCTTTTCACTTTATCTTATGAACTTTTCTAATGAAAGGAAGTCTAATTGGGAATTTCATTAGAATTTGCATTCTTGAATATTGAGCCTGCCTGACAAAGGAATGAATTAATGAGGCACCAATTCAGCAGAGATATGGAATTGCTCCTAATACAGTTGGAAAGACTAATCTGTCACTTGGCCATGTGTCAGGGGCCAAACTCTTTGTCTGCTTGCAAGTCAACAAGTGTTTCCAAGGGCCACAAACTCCTGGTTATCTTAGAATACAATATCTTCATTGTGTTTTTCCCTGTCCCTTTCATCTGAGATGCCATATTGGAATGAGCATAGAATATAGAGATAGAGAGATGTAGGTTCAAATCCAGGGTCTACCATTTGCCTCTTATGTTTTCTTAGAAGATCCACCCAACCTCTCAGAACCTTTGTTTCTTCACCTACACAATTCAGTGATAATATTTGTCAGGATTTTCTCCACACAAATCTGCCTAGTCATCATGGTGGAGGTCCAACATAGTAAAGAAACCACACACACACAAAAACCTTATCAGACATCTTCTTCCTGACCCAAACCAATTTTGCTGTCCTTCCTTCCTGAGTCTCAAAGATCCCCCAATCCCTAAATAGCACGTAGCTTTATTCCATCTGTCCACTAACCAAACCCCTCCTCGGTGAGAGCCACTATAAGCAGCCCCTGGCCCTTTGACTGAGAGAGCTCCACATCCTTAGTGTCTGAGTCTCCCATGCCCACATTAAAGGCCTTTGTGATCTTTATCTCCTTTTCCATTATTTCTCCACCACCTTAGATTAAGTGCCCCTCCCAAAAAAATCAATATTGACCCCCCATGGGTGACAGAGCATTCACTGAAGCTGTGTACATTAAACTAGAGCAGTCAAAAGTTTTAGAAAGCACATTGAACACCCACGCTGTGCCACCATGTCATCAGTACCCAGTGGGGCTTCCCTTACAAGCTGCTTGAGAGCCAGGGGAAGTGGAGTTTTCTCCCAGGTAGAGGACTTGGAGGTGGATGTCCTTTTCTCCTAACTGGACGACAGCAGAAGGGACTTGCAGATCAATGGCAAGAATGGCCCTGTGCTATGCCTGGCAGATGTTCAGCTGGACTTCACTCTGCCCATCCTGGATCCGGAAGGCACATCCCTACAGAAAGGCTTTATTCCCCGGACCACAGGAGCAGCTGTTCCCAGCTGTACTCATCAAATGTGACTTTGCTCTGTTATGACAAGCACTGTGTGTGATCGACCACCCAGCAAAGTTCCTTCTGTGTGATACTGGCATGGGACTTCCACAGACTGCCTCTCCCCAGGAGGCCTGTGCACTGTGATTCCAGGGTCAGCCACTGATGTCCTACTCAGCACCAGGTTCTCTGATCTCTGTGTGGTTACTGAATCTTCACCAGCTGAAGTAATGACACAGTGCCTGTTTAACACATGAGGACACTAAAGTCAGAAAATCCCCAATACTAGAACGTCTTTGCACTTCAAAAACTGAATTCATTCTTTATAATACCACAGAATGGCAAGATCCATGCTTCATGTTCAGAAGGGGACACTGATAACCACAATGTGATAACACAAATCAAAGTAATAGTACTGTGTAGTCATGGCTTCTCAGTGGGAGTAATTTTGCCCCTGGGGAATACTTGACATGTAAAGACATTGGGAGTGCTATGATATCTAGTGAGTAGAGGCCAGGAATGTTACCAAACATCCTACAACCACAGGGTAGTTCACCACCCAAAAAATTATCTGGTCCAAGACACCAACAGGGTGGAGGTTGAGAAACCCTAAGGTGGTGAGTATAGTTGCTGAGGACCAGCTTGATGTGTACAAGCAGGAAAGAATTAGTATTAAGAAATTGGCATAAAAATAAATTGAGAGTCTGTCCTAGGCCCGTATCACTTATGGCAAGGACCTTGGCTGGTTTTGGGACAGATTAATTTTTAAGCCAAGGGCCAGAGCCAAGGTCGGCAGACAGCGTGTGAAGTTCTGATTCTTCAAAGCAAGATAACATGGCAGCGAGGACTTTGACTTGTGCAAATTCTGTCTAGCTCAGTCATCCAGTTAGCAGACAATCAGGTTACCAGTTAACCATGATCTGGCCCTCTGTGATTTCCCAAAAATGTATTGTTCCTCAGTTTTTGAACCTTGATTGCATAAGCAGTTCTCCCCCACTGCTTCCTGCAGCCCACCAGCACACCCCCCAGTCAAGCTGTGCACCGATAAAAGTCAAAGATACCATGCCTTGTGGTCTTAGATTGCCATTGGGCTTTGCCCATCCTGGTTTTCCTTGTAAGTAAAATGTTTTGTCTATGTTTTATTCTTTGTATCTCTGATCAGGAGATCAGCAGTGCTAGCACTAGGCTCTAATAATAGTTGTTCTTTTAAGAGACGAAACACAAAACACAGAAATGTTAGGAAATTCTTGAAAAATGGCACTTTCTCAAAAGTGATTCTAGAAACCTGAATCCAGGGATTCTGAGCTCAGCATTTGTGATCAGAACAAGGCTGTTAGTTTAGTCACAGTATCTTGTAGCATGCCTCATGCATACAGAGATGCAGAGGCTGTCATCAGAAGAGATAGTAGGAGGAATCCTTCTGAAAGAATCTGAAACAAAATCAAATCTTTTCCAGGTCCCAAACACCAAGTATGTGACTTTTGTCCCCACCTACCTCCCACATCCTCCACCAGGTCACGTTTTGTTCAAATGTGGATATCCTAGTCACAGTGCTGAGAAGGTAAGAGGCCTGATGGTGCTGATGGGATAAATGTGGCATATGGGTATTTGCAGGAGATCGTTGACACCTTCAGAAAGCCCATATCTCCAGAATGAGCCTATGGCAGTGCCTGGGGGCGAGGTGTTTGGGAGGAAATCTTCCAGCACCACCATCTTCTGCCTACCCACAGCCCGTGTGGGTCACCTGCTGTGGGTTTATATTCACAGCTGACTGTACACACATGAGATCACATTTAAGTTGCTAATTGGTTTTCTAAAACATGATTCTATAACTGTCTTATTCTTTGAATTTTAATCCAGTTTTTCCATTTGACAATTAGCACTGGATCTGACAACCTTTCTCAGTTTGCAGTTTACACAGCAATCGTCTCAGCCAGAGTAGGTCCCCCCACTTTTAAACCCTACGCCATTACTTAAAAATCTCATGAGTCTTTGCTGGTAGAGGTCAGAGGGTTCTAGAGGCTCTTTGGTGAAACACAAACATTTTATGGAAGTGGTAATTGGGGCTGAGAGGAAAAGGAAATGACTTCGCTATTACAGTAATCCCAATCATAATAGGGAAGAATTATAATTATGACTAATATCTCTACATATGCGACTAAAACTTTAAAGTTTATAAATCATTTTTGTTTAACTGTTCTTGCTTGAAACATCATAACAACATCACTAGGTAAACAGGATAGTTCTAGAATATTCTCATATCTGACACTACAGGTCTCTGCATGGAGAACCCTATTTGCTTACTGAGCACGAACAATCTACTACCTTTGTTTATTGCTTTGAAGGGACTAACCAAGCACAGCTCAATAGATTGCATCTATCTGTATTCAGGGTCAGTTTCTGCGCAGCAGCACTGTGATTCTAGACAAACTGCTCAAAGCAGTGTCTTCATCTGAAGAATATATTTTGGCATAGCTATCGATCATGTATTAACCTGTGGTAATAAACTCTTATTGTCACTAAATGGGTTATCCTGACTTATTGACTTTAACCGACCTCCAGGGAGGCCAGTATTTGGTTGCCTGCTGTCTAAGCAAATGTAAGGCTGGACTGTCCTGCATGTGTCATAACAGAACCATTCCCCTCTCTTGATGGGCGAAATCAGGCTCATGGGCAAAGAAAAGCATAGCATAAATTAGGAAGAGTTGTTGCAAGCATAAGGCATCCTGCATCATCAAAGGATGAGTTAACAAATTTGAGCAAAGTAGCCCGTTTCTTTACTGTGCCTATGATCGCCAGCTCAGTGAGGGCTGCCCAGACCTCCTGGTGACCAAGAAAGCCGATTCTGCACTAAGCTGTATTACTGATTGATGACCTGGAGTAAGAATTCACAGCAGCCCTTGCCACTGGGAGTGCCCGTCCCCTCACAGCGCACTATAAAGCACGTTCGAGGTCTAACACCCCACTATCTAGTACGACAACTCCATCTAAGGTGTCTCAGTTTCAGTGAATGATTTCAGCATTTTTTTTTTTGATACTGGCAACCAACTCAGGACCTTGCACTTGCCGGACAGGTGCCGTGCTGCTGAGCTCTATCCCCAGCCCGACTCCAGCATGTTTGGTTTTAAAGTTCAAACAGAAATCTGGCAGTCATTTTTGGAGGGCAGAGATAAGACACTACCATTCCCATGGGAGTTCATCTTTCAAATTAGCCCTTGTGTTTAAATTAGTGAATTGTTATTAATACATGTTTTCCATACATAGTAATCACATTGATCACGAGAAATTTGTCCTTGCACATAATACAGCTTAATTTTTTGTTACCATTTTGCTCCCCTCCCAGAAATCCTTCTTCCTCGTTCAATTTATGAAATCTTTGTTTCCTTTTTTCCCTTCCACTCTCTTTTTAAAAAATCTCTTTTCCCTTCTTTCCCCTTCCTTTCCCAATTCCCTTGTTCCCCTCCCACTGGAGGAAGCTCTTCCCACTTCCCCATATCTGTCCTCCATTTTGCTCCTGATGAACATCTCGGGTTCCTCACACAGAGGAACAACGCAACACTCAAACGTATGTGTCTGATTTATGTCACTTGAGATTATGATCTCGAGGTATAGTTGATTACCTAAAAATGTCTTAAATTTATTCTTCTTTATGGCTGAGTAGTACTTGCCACTGTATATAAACACCATATTTTTTATTTGTTCCTCTATTGATGGGCATATGGGCTGTTTCCAAGATTTAGCTATTACTGATTGTGTTATAAACATGGGTATAAATATATCACTGTGGTATGATACCTTTAAGTTTTTGGAGAAGATACCTAAAAGGGGAACAGCTGGGTCAAATGGAACCTCTACTTTTACCTTTTTTAGGAACCTCCAAACTGATTTCCATAGTGGCTGCACCAATTTATACTTCCATCAACAGTGGAGAAGGGTTCCTTTTTCCTCTGCAGCCTCCTCAGTATTTGTTGTTGTTTTTTTTCTTCATGATAGCCATTATTTCTGGAGTGAGATGGAATCTCAGTATTATTTCAATTTGCATTTCTTGAATGACCAGTGATGTTGAACATATTTTCATGTATTTATCTGTTGTTTGTACTTCATCATGGAAGTGTCTATTTATTTTAGATGCTCATTTTTGGACTGGGCCTTTAAATTTGGGGAGTGTAACTTTTTTAGATCTCTCTTTCTAAGGTATAGCTGGTAAAAATATTTTTTCATTCTGTGGGTTGTCTCTTCATTTGATTGATTGTTTCCTTTGTGTAAAGAAGCTTTTCAGTCTGATGTGATCCTAGTTGTTATTCTTTATAATACTTCCTGTTCAATTGGGGTTTTGTTCATAAAGACTTGCCTACACTTATGTCTTCAAGAATTTTACCTATTCTAGCTTCCAGCAGATTAAATGTTTCTATTTTAATATTTAGACCTTTGACCAATTTTGATTTTATTTAGTGCATGGTGAGAGATATGAGTCTAGGTTTAGTCTTTGGCTAGTTTTCCCAGCACCATTTTAGAGACTGCCTTTCTTCCAGTGAAGGTGTTTGGTGTCAAAAATGATATAGCTGAGTGTGTCTGGAGTTGTTTCTGCATCTTCTATTCTGTTCCATCGATCCTCAAGTCTGTTTTTGTTTGTGTTTTTGTTTTTCCCAATAAGATGCTATCTTTATCACTGTAGCTTTGTAGTATAACTTCAGGATCATGATAGCCCTACCTTCCCAATCTTACACAGAATTACCTTTGTTATTCTAGGTCTCTTCTGGTTCCATATGAATTTTAGGATTGCTTTCTCTAGAAAAGAACCCAACCAAGAAAGTGGACTACAGGCCAATCTTTTCAATGAACATATGTGTAAAAATCCTCAGTAAGATACTGGCAAATAGAATGGAGCAAATCATCAAAAAGATCATACACTATGACAAACTAGGATTCATCCTAGGGAGGCAGAGATGTTTCAACATAAACAAATCAGTAAATGTAACACATTATGTAAAGAGAAGTAAAGACAAAAACCTCATGATCATCTTAATAGATGTGGAGAAAACACTTGACAAAGTTCAACATTCATTCATGATAAAAACCTTAAAGAAAATTGAAATAGAAAATCTTTATTTCAAACTATTGAAGGCCAACTCTGACAAGTCAACAACCAGCATCAAACTGAAAGTTTTCACTCTAAAACCAGGAATAAGACAAAAACACCCTCTATCACCATTCCTGTTCAATATAGTTCTGGAAACATTAACCACAGCAATTAGACAAGAGAAAGAAATAAAAGTAATATAAACAGGAAAAGAAGAAGTTAAAAATCTCCATCAAAAGACTCCTAGAATTAATAACCAATTCATAATGCAGCCGAATACAAAGTCAACAATAAAAACCAATAGCATTTCTGCGCACCAACAGCAAACCCACTGAGAGAGAAATTAGGCAAACAACATTTTTTATAATAGATTCAATAAAAATAAAATAGTTCCCATTTCCACTATATACAGATACAAATTCTGTATAACAAATGTGATCATTATGTATACCTAAACTGTACCAACACATTTAAATAAACTTAAAATGTGAAATACTTAGAAATCCATCTATATTGGAGGTAAAAGACATCCGCATTGGAAACTACACTGAAAAAGACTATTAAAAAGAATATCGGAAAATAGTCATTTCTTAGATAAGCAGAACAAATATAGTGTAAATAGTCCTACTTCCAAAGCTGTTACACAGATGAAATGCAATCCCCATCAAAATATCAGTAACATTCCTCACAGAAATGGAAGAAACATTCCTAATATTCACATAGCTCTTGTTTTGAAACTCTTTGGCCACTATCCTGATTATGCCCACTGGGTCTCACTTCAACTGTTAAGCTTTCTAAGTGCCTCCACCACTGCACCACAATGGTGAAACACATCAGACATGACATCACAAAGGTCTTCATATGCCACACAGAGTTAGAAATGTATTTGGTAAAGAAACGGGAGCCAACTGGTGAGGTCAGACTTGCACTGTGGAAAAATTGCTCTTAGTGCAAGTGTAGATGGCGAATTACCAGGTGTGAGGAGAAGGCAGAGATGAGCCTAAAGAGAATTACACTGAGCTTGCTGAAAGGTGTCCAGAAATTCAGTAGAGAGATGGTAACAGGGTGACAGAGAGGGAGCAGATGAATGGTTTAGGCAATGATCATGTGGTGAAGCCAAAGGATTCATGTTTAAGAGGGCCTAGGATCCCAGATCATGACAAGGTTTTTGTCTTGAAAGAGATCAAAACACATTGGGAAAGGAAAACCTTAGTATGATGAAATCTTTCCTCAAGTACCACAAGAGACCTTAGAGGGAAAACATACTGATCCAAGTTGCAAATGTCTTCTGAAGGCAAAATAAAAAAAGGCTGAGGGTCCCCTGCTCCATACTTGAAAGACCTCAGCTGCAGCCCAGTGGCTGCTCCTCCCTCACACTTGAGAGATCTCAGTAGCTGAGGGGAGCATTTGTTGCCCCTCCCGCCATGGACAAACTTGGCAGCTGATGGGAGTGACAGTGAACCCTTCCACTCCCTGCAGTTCCTTGGCGGACTGGCAGGAACCTCAGCAATACCTGCCAATCACCCAGAGGACCTCTATGGGCCAGCAAGACAGCAGTGAGTATCCCCACAGGCAGCAGAACTCAGTGGGTTGGCAAGAGCCTTGGCAAAACCTGCCTGCACAGAGGACCTTGGGAGGACAGTGAGAGCATGGATGGGTTATTATTCCACACAGAGAGCCCTGCATGGGCTGGTGAAAGCACCAGCAAGGCCTCCCCCACCAGTAGGGTCCCAGCAGGGGTGCAAGTCATGGAGAGGTGGGTCTGGCAACATGGAACAGTCTGAAGCTGCAGTAACATATAAGCTAAGGGTTGGTTCACATCAATGCTCCTAAGATAGTCAGCCTAGGAAGACTCACCCAACTGGCCCCTCAGGAGGAATTCAGGTGGCTGCTGCACCCCTACACTGCAGGATCCAGTAACTGGGCGAGCATCAGCCATGCAGTAGAATCTTAAGACACACATGACAGATAGTTGAGACTAGCAGTATTGAAAAGACCTAAATATTAACCAAGAGGTGAAAATGACAAAACAAAACAGCAAAATGCAATTTCTGACCCCCCGCCCATCTGGAACAAGTACAGGAGACATCAAAATAGAGGACATTGAAAGTCACACACCTGAAATTAAAAAATAGCAAGTAAAGTAAAGAAACAAATTCATGAGACTGTAGAGGAAATCAGATCAGAAGTTACCTCTTAGGCAAAGAAACAAATGACAACGTTAGTGAAGGAGTTGCACAGCATAGCTAGAGAAGACAGATAAAAAAGTACAAGTGCATGGGAAAATGAAGGAAACCTTGAAGGAATACTGTAGGAAAGAAATACAATGCATCAAACAGATTCAAAGAGATATCAAAGAAATCAAAAGTTCCATTGAAAGTTGGCAATACTGCTTGAATGAAACTGGAGTTGGTTCTCTGAAAGGATAAACAAAATTGGTAAACCTCTAGCAAATGAGGAATGAAAAGGGTGAAATTACTACAGATCCTGTGGAAATTCAGAAGATCATCAGTACCTACTTCAAAAATCTTTATTGACATAGGTTGGAAAACACACACACAAAAAGACAGATTTCTAGAAACATATAAATTTCTGAGCAGAATCAAGAAGATATAAAATTTTGAATAACCCAATTTCAGTTACTGACATTGAAAATGTAATTAAAAACTTACCAACAAAGAAAAGCCCAGGTCCCAATGGAATCACAGCTGAATTGTACAAGAAATTTGGAGTACATTTGATGCCAATTCTTCTCAAACTCTTCAATGAAATTGAAAGTGAAGCAGTTCTTCCTAATTCATTCTTGGAGACAAGTATTATTCAGATATCTAAACCAGCAAAAGACCCAACCAAAAAGGAGAACTACAGACAACTCTCCCTAATAAACATAAGTGTAAAAATTCTCAATAAAATACTAGCAAATCAAATGCGGCAAATCATCAAGAAGATTATACACCATGACCAAGTGGGATTCATCCCAAGAACAGTACAACATACACAAATAAATAAATGTAACCACATCAACAGAGCCAAAGACAAAAATCACATGATCATCTCAACAGATACAGAAAAGGCTTTTGATTAAAGTTCAACACTTATTCATGATAAAAACTCTATAGAAAATATAACTAGATGGTATCTACCCCAATCTGATTAAAGCTACCTATGACAAACCAATGGCCAATATCATACTGAATAGACAAAAACTGAAAGCTTTCACTCTAAAATCAGGAACAAGACAAGGTTGTCTATTATCACCACTCTTATTCAATGTAGTTCTGGAAGTGTAACCCAGAGAAATTAGACAAAGAGAGAAATAAAAGGAATAAGGATAGAAAAAGTAGAAGTTAAATTATAATTATTTGCAGATGACATGATACTCTACATACAAGACCCCAAAAATTCCACCAAAAGACTACTAGAGTTAATGAGCAAATTCAGCAGCATAGCTGAATAATAAGTTAACACTCAAAAATCAGTAACATTCCTGTACACAAACAACAAACTGAGAGAGAAATTATGGAAATAACATCTTTCACAACAGCATCCAAAAAATTAAATAATTAAGAATCAACCTAACAAAGGATGTAAAAGATCTATATATTGAAAATTATAGTACTCTGAAAAAGAACATTTAAGAGGGTATCAGAAAATGGAAAGACATCCCTTGCTCTTAGGAAGACCCAACATTGTGGAAGTGGCCATACTCCCAAAACTGTTACACAAATATAATGCAATCCCAATCAAATTACCATTAGCATACCTCACAGATCTGGAAAACATTCATAAAGTTCATTTGGAAAAAGGAGAGACCTAGGATAGCAAATGCAGTCCTGGGAAACAAAGGCAAGTCAGGAGGCATCACAACTCCTGACTTGAAATTCACTACAAAGCTACAGTGATGACATCAGTGTGGTACTGGCAAAGAACCTGACCTAAAGATCAGTGGAACAGATTAGAAGATGCAGAAACAACTGCAAAGACACTCAATCACCTTATGTTTGACAAAGGGGCCAAATATGTTCACTGGAAGGCAGATCGCCTCTATCATTTATTAAAAATGGTGCTGGAAAAATTGGCTTTTCACATGATGAAGATTAAAACTAGAACTATATCTATAACCGTACACTAAACTAGAGTCAAAGCAGATCAAAGATCTAAATATTAAAATAAAAACATTAAATCTATTGAAAGACAAGGTAGGTAGAAATCTTGAAGACATAGGGGTAGGCAAAGAGTTCTTGAACAAAATGCAACTGCAAGGGAAGTGTTTCAAAGAATTCATACCTGGGATCTCATATTATTAAAAAGTTCTTACACATCAAAATAAATCACCAAAAGAGTGAAAAGAAAACCCAAAGAATGGGAAAAAATTTTTGCCAACTGTCCTTCAAACGAAAAACTTATATCTAGAATATATAAAGAATTGAAAAACATCAGCCCTCCCAAATTTAAAGACCCAATCCAAAATTTGAGATGAACCCCCACTTCTCAGATGAAGAAATACCAATGGCAAATAAATGTATGAAGAATTCTTCAGCATCCTGGTCATTCAAGAGATGCAAATTGAAACAGTGCTGAGATTCCGTCTCACTCCTGAGGGAGTGGCTGTCATCAAGAAATCAGTCAATAATGGATATTGGTGGGGCTGTGGGGAGGAAGGAGTGTAGACTGGTGTAACCACTGTGGGAATCATTGTGGAGATTCCTCAAAAAGCTAGGATTGGAGGTCCCATTCAATCCAGCTATTCCCCTTCTGGGTATTTTCCCAGAAGAATTGAAAACATTGTACCACAGTGATGTGTGTGCACCCATGTTTATAGCAGCAAAATTTGTGATGACTAGATACTGGAAACAACCCAAATGCCCATCAATGGCAGAATGGACCATAAAGATGTGGTGTTTTTATGCAATGCAGTATTGCTCAGCTATGCAGAAGGATAAGCTTGATGCTTTTATAGATAGATGGATGCAACTGGAAATCATACTCATGAGCTAAATAAATCAGACTCACATGTGTAAATATCATATTGTCCCCTGGAGTGTAAATTAAAAAAAGGATAAATAAAATCCAAAATATACCATAGATACTGTGAAATGAAAGAGAAACAAAGTGCTCAAAAGAAAAGATCACCTGGCATAGGGGAAAGGAGAAAAGAAAAAAGGGAAAAGACTATATATATATCTGTGTGTGTATAAATATATACAAGATAGATAACTATACTGCAAATCTCTATCAGTTCATCAAAAAGAAGTTTGTGTTTCCATTGTCTGTTTTTTTGATCATTTTTCTCATGCCTAAATCTTGTAATCTGAACAACTACTTTTGAGACAATACACAATGTATTAACTAGTCTTAATTTTCTATCTTTTTTGGAAACTATCATTTTTATCCTTTTTAAAAAAATAAACAAAAAGGCTGAGGTCGGGGAAGGAAGATTTAAAATTTCTGTAAGTAGAACTGATGCTAAAGGAGGTTCACAGGGCTGACCCAAATGGGCTCTGCCGGAGGAGCTCCCTGCTTCACAGAGACACACCCAGTTTACAGCTCTGTGATGTAAGGTGAATCATGTACGAACTCTAAGATTCGTTGATGTATTAAGAGTCTGTTTCTTTGAGAGCCAGAGAATTAACCTTATGAAAATGTGTAAGATGCCACTGTGAAAATAGTGCTGGGTTGCCAACGTGGTGGCCAGTGTTTGGGGCTCTGTTCTCACCCAGCTTGGGGAGTGACTGTAAGCAAATAGTTTATCTCTACACTGGACACTATAAATTTCATCAACATGAAAGAGAAACACTACTAAAGCAAAGCAAAAGCGGTAGGTGGAGTCTCATTGTTAGAGCATTCTAGAGCAGAAGCCTATCAGCTGCGGACGAGGTCCCTGCCTTTTCTTTGGTTTGATTACTCCACATTCTCTGGTTGCTGGAAGGGACTTCAAGATTCTGCTTCTTACTCAGACAAGCCAGTATTTCAACTGAAAAACTTCGACAATACGCTAGATCTCCAGGAACTCCCAGCTGGGGGAAGGATAATTTTATGTGCAATAGGCACAGTGATCATCTTCCCCATTTGTCCCTCCCTTCAGGTCAGTTACCAAGTCTGATTCACTTTCGTTTACTCAGTGACTAGTGCAGGGCTGGTCCTTCCCAGGTGCTCTGCCAATATGTGTTGAGTGAAATACTTAATAATGATCATGGAAAATATATTCGTAATATTTATAGGAGTACATGTGCATTCCACATCTGCTATGAGCACACAACTGAGCTCAGAAAGTGAGAAAATGGCAGTTTTGGAGAAGAAAAACATTTTAAAAATTAGAACATATTTTGTGTGAGATGCCTGCTAGTATCCACTGGCGCTGTCTGTCTGTCACCAACGGCAGCATATCAGGGAAGGGGTGCTAACTTCAGAGTGATGGTGTCTGGATAGGCAGCATTTAAATCTGTGGGTCCAGGTAAGATTATCTGAGGACTGCAGAGCATGGAGATGCACACCTATCATCCCAGCACTTGGGAGGCTGAGGCAGGAGGATCCTTGTAAGTTTGAAACCAGTCTGGGCTACAAAATGAGCTTAAGATCAGCCTGAACTGCATAGGGAGACCTTGTCTCAAAAAAAAAATTACTTGAGGACCAAGAATAAATAATAAGAAATAAGAAAAGAAAGGATCCTGAGTGTCTTTGACTTAGAACTAGAAGATGGAAAGATGGGGAGAAACCAGTAAAAGGAATTACAGAACTGCAGAAATGATAGAGGGGAGAAACCAGAACACAAAGGATGCGTCCCAGAAACCAGGTGAAGAATACACTTCGAGAAACAAAAAAATGAATCAAGTACTGCTGAGGCTTTCATGGGAATGAGTCACAGTATTTGGCATGAAGGTCCCTGGTGATAGAGGCGAGGGAAATCCAGAAGTGTGGTGGCGACCATGCACTGTTTGGTCTTCCTTCCATCCCCTTAGGTCGTCTCACACTGTCCTGCACTGTAGGGGCATATGGCTCCTAGCATCTCTTGCCAAGAGGCTTGAGATCAGATCGTACTTACGGAAAAGCGGGCAGGAGCTTGAGGGGATGACAGGAAAAGCTAAGTTGGGCATTTCTTCTCTTGTTTTGGGCAACATCTCCAGCAGGGCTTGTGTCTCCTTTGTGGGTCTCATACTACTGGACAACTCCCTATTTGTGGCCCACTGTCTTACTGGGCAGGCCCGGTATAGGTCAGACCTCCTGAGCTGCTGAGGTGATGGCCCATTCCTCTGTCTCTCTAGTCCTGTGGGTAAAAATGGTGCCCTGCTGTGGTTAATAACAGAGTTGCCTCACCTTTCCCTGGTCACTCTTGCACCTTTCCCTGATGACAGTCTCTCCAAAAGACAAACTTGCCTGTATATTTTTGGTCATCGGAATCCAAGGCTCTGCGTTCCACACATTCTGGGCCATTCTCCAGGCAGCCCTGTGGTTTCTAAGCATCTTTTTTGAGAACACAGAGATCCAAGCTTCAAGATTAGCAGCTCCTTGGGAGTCTAGGGGACATGCCCTGAGGTGGCCGGTGGCCTTTCTATTGACCTGTCCAGAGATTCTGCTCCCAAGGCATAATTCCCTTCCCAGATGTGGTAAGCAGGCTTGGCCGTGGATGAACCTGCCACCACAGTGCCTAAGTATCCCACCCGGGGAAAGAAAAACAGATAGCGCAGGTAAAGTGACTCAGCCTGCTCTACACAGATGAGTAGGCGGCAAATTCAGTGAGCTACAGAACTGGGAAGATGAGGCCCACTTTCACCGAATTGTAGCTATTAGATGTATATCTTCTGGGTTTAACCATGAGTTTCTGATATTTCAAAGTTCCAAAATTCCAAACTTCTCAGATTTTTTTAATCTCTCCATGTAATGATGCGTTTTCAGGTCTCCCCAGAAATCTTGTCAGTAATAATCACCCACATTTTCTGGTTGTTTTGCCGCAAGCTTCCTAGCCCATTCCCAATTGCCTTCCCCTGGACTCTGCGTTCCCACTCCCGCACTGCAGTTCTCACCGGGCTCTGTGAATATCACTCTCCTCCTCACAGAGAGGCACAGTGAATGCTCCTTGCAGACGCTCATCCCTGGGCGCCTCACTGCCCTTTACGGTTCCTTTATCCTGCTCTGTGTCTTTGTACAGTTTCCTCATAAAAATCTCCTTCAGTGAATCTTGCTGGCTTTCCATTTTGAGCAAATATTTTACTCTACCACCTTCCATATTTGCTGTGGACACTCTGACTGGGTGCCTGCTCTGAGCTGCACACGGGCCTCCTCTGATTCTAGCTGCTTGGCTGAGGGCTGTGGCTTTGACCCGCAGAGGGCCTCCATCCCTGGTAGGCTCTGCTTGCTGGTCTCATGCCTGTCATGCTGCTGCTGTCCTCCCAGTGTTCCCAAGGCTGCTGGCACCTGGGAAACCACAGTGGCCTCGCTTTCTAGAGCCTTTACTCGGCTGAGGCTCTCTGGTTCACTGAGGAGGATCCAGGAGAGTTTCTTCTGTTCTCCTCCAAGCACAGCTGTCTCTATTGTCTTCAAGAAAGCCCTCCTCGTGAAAATAGCTCCTGTCAGCTTTCCACTGGAGTCCCACTTCTTGGGCTCAGAGACACATTTGTGCGACAGGGCTGCTATGGTTGCGATCCAAAGTGCTCTGCAAAATTTCATTATTATGCTGAAGGTTTGAGTATTTGTGTGGGCTTTGGGGAGCTCACTTGATCACGGGGGCTCTGGCTTCATCAAGTGGATTAATTCATCAGTGTTAATCTGCTGAATTAACTCAATGGGCTGCAGGGAAGTGGGGCCTACTTGGAGGAAGGTCACTGGTCACTGTCTTTCAGGGGTCCATCTTGTCTCCAGCCCTTCCCCTTGGGTTCCAGCCCTTCCCCTTGGGTTCCAGCCCTTCCCCTTGGTTCTTTTCCTCTGCCTTTGTTTCTAACTGCCGTGAGGTGAACCATCTGTCCCTATCCTCTTCTTCCACCATCCTGAGGCTGCCTCACCACATGTGTGGATGCAACAGAACCAAGCGATCATGGACTGAGACCTCTGAAACTGAGCCAGAACAAACCTTTCCTCCTCTAAGTCAGTTTTCCTAGGCATTTGGTGATGTTCACAAAAAGCTGATTAACTCAGGTCTAAGAGGTGTGATGGCATTTGGACAGAAAGGATTTTATGACTTAGTAAGTCTAGGAAACACTGAACTCAAAAATATAGGATGGAAAATTCTTTTGCATTTTTCCTAATCTTGGAGTCTTTGAGGATCCTGCAGATTTCCAAAAGGGACCTTGGCTGTAGCATCTTCACATGTTGTCAATGAACAGTTTGTGGCTTATATTTTGGGACATGATGGTCTAGGATTTCCACTAATTTGTAATGATAATGAGGTTTTTTGTGCTCTTAACATTTCACCTCAGGCAGTCAGAGTGGACTGACCTATCAGAAGCCATTTCAAGGTGAGGTAACATAGTTTCATGAAAAACACCTGGGAATCTGGGCTTGACCAGACTACAATTTGGATTCTGACTCAGACCCTAAGTGGTATTAGGCAAACTACTTCACCTTGTGAGTTTCAGTTTTCATGCTAGCCAAACGGAGCCACTTGACTCTATTAAATGGGACAGTGGTGGTAAAAATATCCTGGGACCTAGAGGGTTCAGGCAGTGGGCTTTACCCACCCTTGTAACACAGTCGGGTCAAGCATTGTTTACCTCTAATCTAAAGCTTATCAACCAATGCTTTCCAAATTCTTCTCCAGCATCTAAGGATGCTAAGAGCTGAAAAGTCAGACAACAGGCTTCAGTGTATTTGAGATTAAATCAAGAAGGAAATGTTCCATTTTTTGTGATTCCAACTCATTGACAATTGCAGCAGCTGAACTGACTTTGAATTCTTGGAACTGCATCTTAATATTACCCTTTGAGGCAAAATCCACAAAGATTTCTTCATTTCTCCTTCCAAATCTGGGAAGAAGTATTTTCTCCTCCAATTTCTATTTCTTTTTAATGTTGTTACATAATACTTATTATAAAAATAAATCATACAAAATCCTACCACCCACATATCAAGCACTTTCTTTCTTTCTTTTTTTTTTTTTGCTGGTGGCTTTAATGCATCTGATTTGATGCCTTGTCTTCCAAACTATTTCTGGCTACATCACATTAAATCAAAGATTGTTATGAAGACTAAATCATGGTAGTGTTTGAAAAGAGTCTTCTCTTATGATTGGTATATGATCAAGTTTTCACTGTTGGAGAATTTTGATGTTTCCAATTTCTTCACCACGTTTTGTGTCATGGCAATCTTCATGCCTGTAAGTCAGGATAATATTTTGAGATACTACAATAATTCTTTTTCTCTGCATCTGTGACTTCCCATGAAAACACAAAAAGGCTACTCTTGCTCCAGCATGGAAAGGCTTGGGGCTTGGCTCAAAGCACTGGCAACTGTAAACCTCTTCTCAATCGTAATTTTCCAACCTTAGGAGATAGCGTGGGGAGAGGTGAAAGGAGAAGAAATCACAAGAGTGATGGAGGACCTTAGAAAATCAGAAATGAGAACGTGATTCTTCTCTTTTTTGGGGGGGCAGTCTGCCTCCTACCTGGACAGGGGGAAAGAAAGGAATATCAAGACCAAGAAGAAAATAAGAGTCCAAGGCCTTCACCTGGCAGGACCCCTAGAAAGGCAGCAGGACTCTGAGGAGATGCGGGATATGTTATGTGAGACCCATTTATCCCACAGATGACACTGACACATAGATGACATAGACACACAGTTTGATCACCAGGGCACCATGAAAGTGAATGCCAACCTCTTCCAACCTGTGAAGCTTCAGCGCTGTCTAGAAACTGTGGTTTAACTCTATTTTCAGGAAAACCTCAATAGCTGAAATTAAATTTATCTGTATCACAGAAGTTTTGAGTTTCAGAATCAGAAACTGATTTGAGTTATAGAAATAGGAAACTTCTTTCACCCTGAGTGTGTGAGCTAAAATTACATATATATATATATATATACTTATTTTTACTTTCTTACTATAATCATACATGCATATGCATATATATATATGTAGTCTTTCTTATATAGCCTTATTTTTACTTTCATTGAAGTCTATGTTGGCATGAGGATTTATTGATTACTTGATAGGGTATCAGTATATATGCATGTGCATGTATACTATATATATGCATTTTTTAAATTTTAGATTATTTTCGTAAATTAAACCTCTAGTGAAAAATTACTGATCAAGATATAGGAACAATTTTTGATCTCTTGTTTTGTGGCTCCAAGTCATTTTCCACAAAATAAGTTCAATTTACCTTGATATCAAGAATGAATGAAGGTACTGATTTAATCACATATTCATTAGATTTAGTTGCTAGCATTTAAAAGAATCACCCATGGAGTACTGGAAAATGCTATTTCATTTCTGTAAACATTTCTTAAATTATTGGAGAGACCAAATCTTATGCCATGTACTTTTTTTATGAATTTAATGTCTTCTTACATGTATTAAGTTTTAATGTACAATATTATCTTTGAAAAGCATGAATCATGTTGTATCTTCTATAGCTTACTTTTTCTTCCTGATGGTGCAGAACTTTCTAAATTCTAAACTATCCGGATCCAAACCCTTACTTCTCACCACTGAAAAACAGGTCTTTCATCAAGTGAGTTCTGATCCAGCCACCTAAAAGACCGACTTCTCTTTGCTGGCTGAGATGCACAGGTTCTCACTAGGCAGCGCTGTGATTATAAGGAAAGGACTTATGAAAGGCCAGGAAACGTGACAGGGAATAGGGCGAGCCGTCACATGACCCGAATAGCTGCAGGCACTGGGAGCTGAGACTCACTACCCCGGCTGCACATTTTCTGAAGGAAATGATCCGGCTGAGAAATTACCTTGGGTGGAGACACATAATATAAGCGTCGTATAAGCAAACCCATATTTTACTTGTAAGGTGAGTTTAGAACATTACAGCCCCACAAACTTACTAAAGAGCACTTTCTTCCACCCAGTTCCCCCAAGTTGAGTCCCTGGCGGAGAAACCGGGTTAGGGGCAGCTGTTTCCCCTGCATCCTCTCCCCCTGCCTTCCACTCTTCTCCAGGTGCCCCAATTCTGGTGTCGTCTCCTCTGAGAAGCACTGCAGGGCTGTCGAATGATCCTGGTGTGTTTTTGGTTTCCATGTTCTGTGGTCTTCTCGGAAATTTTATGCCTTTCCCATCTTCAGCTTCTCCCTCCTAACAATAGTCAGCATGCCTCGTTTCTTCTGGTTTGTAAAATTACTCTCTGGAGCCCGCAGTTGCTGATAGTTTTCATCCTTTCCCTGCTGAAGTCATGAAAAAGTGATCTGTGCTTGGTCTCCACCGTGGTTTTCACTGCAGTCTGGTTGTGCCTCATAATTCCAACTAAGTGGCTCTTCTTAGAGTTACCTTCCTGGTGCCAAATTCACTGCACAACTCTGAGCTCTCATTGCCTGAGAGACCAGCAGCACTTGTCCTACCAGCCCCTGGCCCTCTGTCATGCTTTACTCTTACCTTGGCTCTGTGACCCCACGTTCTCTCAATGACCGCATCACCTTTCCAGCTGCTCCCCCATAGGCTTTTTAATGCTCATCTTTGTCCTGATCCCCACGTATTGGCCTCCTCCATTTCACTCACCCTGTCTTCCCAGGGTTTTCTTCAGCTACAAGCCGGTATCTGCCACACTCTCCTCCTGATTTGGGAGTTTGAGGTTTGCATATCCAAACTCCAGTGTGGCCTCCTCTCACCGGAGAACTCAGTGAATTCACCATATCTTCCTCCCCAACCTGTTCCTTCTCCAGTGTCCGTCACTTGTCACTTGGGAATTCTCCTAAAACTTTTGAGTTGTTTTATTTTTCCTTTCAGGATAATGTTTGTTTGCTCAGGGACTTATTGATTGATTAATTGACTGGATCTAAGTCATACTTTTCCAACAGTCCAGGAGAGAGCTTTACACTTCATTATCAGCCTAGAAAAACTTCCTGTTTAACCAAAATTGCTTCCTCAATTCTCCTTTCAAATGTGATTCATCAGTATTGTCAGTGATACATGAATTCTTTGCAAATCTTGAATCTTTTTAAAAATCATAGGAGATGTATCTTTTTATTTTAAACTGTTAACATTGAAAGCATAAATTTACAATGCTTCTTAGGCCCCGAGGGAAGTAGACTGAATGCAAATAAAGTAGAGTTCACGTTTTCTTTTTTGAAGAAAAAAACCTGAAGCTTTGAAATGTTTCCAACAATGTAAAAAAAAAAAAAAAAATCACAAAAGGCCTATTCTATCCCCCTCTGTGGCTGTTGGATGAAACTGCACTGGAAGCAGCAGCTCAGCTGGGACATATCCTAATCATGCTTCCAGCCAAGTTCTTGCAAAAACACATCAGCTCAGAAGACCCTGAATACTAATGACAACCCCTTACGTTTGCATAAGCAAAACCATGCACGTGGAATTGCTTCACAATTTGCAAAGCATTTTGCAATCATTAATTTGAGTCTTCAGCTGCCTTGCCAGGTAGGCAGGGCTTGCTTTCTATTTTGCAGATGAGGAAACTGAAGTCCTGAGAGGTGAGGTCTTTAAGTTTACCAAGCCAGTCTTGTAGGCCTCATTACAGGAATTTGAATTCAAGTCTCTCAGTTTTGATTGTGGGATTTCCCATCCTCTCTTACCACACGCAGGTATAGTATGGTGCTTTCTCCTTTCCAGATGGGACAGATTGGCTTCAGCAGAACAGAAGAAGCAAGGGAGAGAGGTAATGTATGGCACCTTTATACAGAAGCACCAAAATTAAGTTGATTGGAAAAATTAGTGGTGGGAGAGGAGAATCGCTGCCCAGAGGCTGAAAAATGTGGCTGAAGCCAGGGCAAGAGGGTTTCAAATGTAAATTAGACTGAAGGTGTCACAGCAACTGAGAGAAGCACTGTAGAATGGATTTAATTCTCCCTGTACTGTGGAACACATATTTAAAAGCACATTTCCAAACCAGCCCTCTCTGACTCCCGTGCCCAAGATGATTCTTCTCTGAGTCCTACAAGCTGAGGGAATTTTTCAGAGTGGCTCCACAGTGGTGGAAAACTAGGTAGCTAGATCATGGTAATCTGTGCTCACAGCCTGGACATCAACCTCTGCCATTTCCCCAGCCCCCAACTTCACCTCTCATTTCTTATTTTAAAAATTACACGGTTTTGGAAATACCGACCTCCACTGCCATGCGTTTTGAATCTTATGCCCTTGTGCAATTACCTGGCACCCTAATGCAGAGCCTGTACATAGTGGACACCCAACAGGTACTGGAGGAATAAGCAAACAGGTCAATGAAAGCAGGAGTCCAGAGAGGTTCAGGGATTGGAAGCGGAAGAAAGGGAGGGAGCAGGGAAAAAAGAATGGGTTTTGTAAAAAGATTGCCTTTAGTCACAGGTGGAACACTTGACCCCTGTGACTGAGTTCCTTCATGGACACTATTTTCTTTGCATGTGTGAATTGCAGATGCAATTGAAGATAAGGCGATCTCCTTCAGTGAGAACCGTGTTCATCAGTAAATGCATGCTTACTTGGATCCATTGCTATGCTTTCTCATTTGTAATTTCTTCTTTCTATATGGAATAGGAAGCAGTTTATATATTTAGATATGCAAAACAATATATCACCTCCTCCTCCTCTTCTTCTTCCAGATATCTCTCCCTTCTTTTATAGTAGCTTTATTCTGATTGAACTTCTAAGCAACTGAGCTGTTAAGAATATAGTCTTAACTTTCTTCAGGACTTTTTTCCTCCCAAATGTTGTGAAATTGTTCCAAAGTCTTAGATAACTCAAGGCCAAAACACATTTTCTCTGTTCATTATTATCTCTCCAGATCCTAACTTTTTTTTTTTTTCCATGAAAGCTCTAAGCTCAAGTATATTGTTAGGAAATCTTTAAGATCACTTGATGCCAGGAAAGACACTTATTCTATCACATCGTTCCTAACACTCAGTAATAGCATCTGTTTCAGTGTTTTCAGTTTCTGCCTCCTCCAAATGGAAGATACGTTTTGTGAACGTGGTGTTTCCTATGCCTAGAACTCAAGCATTCTTGCAAATCCATCTTTATGGGCTCTGCTCCTGCGAGACACCAAGACTAAGGGGAGGGGACCCAATGCCTTTGCCACTGAGATTTCTTATTTGTTTGCTCTTGCTTCTCTCCTCTTACCTCCTGACACCTCTGTGTTCTCTTCAGTTAACTGAGAACTTTAAATGTCTAGTTTATTGTATTTCTATCCCCTGCCAAATTATCTGAAGAAAGGTTTATTTGGCCTTTGTTTTTGGAGGAGGTGGAGATTGGCTCATGAAGGAAAACACAGAGGGGATAAGATATTTACTATAAAATTTCTAGGCTTTCTCGATGTTACAGATAGGGCTTGTGCCCAGACTCCTTGGCGCTAACCACAAACAAAGATGTCTGCTTTTAATGGGACTAAAGACTATCTTCTTAGGGTTAGAATGACCAACTGGTGTGAGCCTGGGGCTGTCCTTGGTTTATTAGTAAAAGTTCTACATATCGGCCTTTTAGTCTGAGCAAACTGAGAAGCTTGGTAGCTCTCTCTGGGGTACCATGGAGTTCTGCCTCCAAGCAGGGAAAAACAGAAGCTCCAGAAACATAATTTATTCCCAGTGAACAGAGTTGGTGCATAAACCCAGGGTTTGGCCCATGGTATGGGACATTGGTGTGTTTTCTGTTATCCTCAGGTGTTCCTTAGTGGTCACCTAAAGTTGTAAAGGATTTGGTAATACATTTGTTTGCTCCTTTCTTCCTTCTCTTTTTCCATTTCGACACACGGTATTGGGTTTAGATAACCCACCTGTACACAAATCCTGGTGTTAGGTCTTACATCTAGGGGAAGTAGAAGATAAATGACTTGCAAAATGCAGAGCACTCACTTTTATTGCATCTTCAACTTGGGTTTTGCTAAAATGTTAAAATGAAACAGGTTCGCTAGGTTTTTTCACCAAGCTTTCAATGTCTGGACACAAAAGAACTGGCAAAATCTTCATGCAGGATGTGCAAAGGAAGCCATCAGAGATCACACATTCAAGATCCATCATTTCTCCACCCCCCAGGTGTGTGCTGGGCTAAGACAAAAGCTTTTGTAATGTGCTGGCATTTCCTGTCTTGGCTTCCTTCACTGATGTTTCTTAACCCCAGACTTTGTGCTGCTATAGCAGAGTACTTATAAACGGGCACTTAGTAAAGAATGAGAACTTATTTTCTCACAGTTTTAGAGGGAGAGAGACTTGAGAGCAAGGTGCAGGTGAGTTGAGTTGGGGATTCTCCACATCCTCCCAAGAGGAGGAGCAGTGTGTTCTTGCCAGCAAAGGACAGAGGGTTGGAGCCGAGGGTCACATAAAGCCATTTTACACAGCCTTAGTCCACTCAGGAATCAGGGCCCCTCATGGCCTTATCTGACCGTATGAGCTGGTTTGCCTGGAAGGGTCAATGCACACATTTTGCAGAAGACACATTCAAGCTGTATTGGCTGATGATGGTGGGCTACAGAGAGGTCATTCAGAGGACATTGTGCGAATGCTTCCTGAATTGCCTGAAAAGACTTAAGGAAAAGAGCTTGGGTTTTTTCTCTAGAGTGGAAGCAAAGGCAAGAGCCACCGTGGGAAAGCGCTGCTCTTTCCTGGTATGTGGGCCCAAAGTACATGTCTCTCCAAAGCCACCTAGATGATTTTGGAATGACTAGACTGAAAATCATTCTAAAAGAGACCTCCTAGCAGCAAGACTTCGTGCTTTGATTGTCGGAAGGTACTGTCAGCAAACCATTGCAAGTCACAAGAGCCCTAGAGTAGCTCTGCAAATCACCAGGTCTCAGCCTAACAGCCACGTGAATGTAAAATCAGGTTTTTAGATGACTGAGTCCTCCATCAACAGCCTGAATGCTTCCCTGGGAAGCAAGAGCCGGAACCTCGCAGTTCAACAGCCCTGGACCCTGAACGCACACACTGTGTGAGGAGTATGTGTTTATTGTTTCAAACCTCTAAGCTTTGAAGGTATTTTATGGGTACTTGTGTGGTAACAGATAACCAGTACTTCCTGTGAAGAGAGGTACAGTCAGGAGTTCCCAGAAGGTGACAGCTGAAGGTCCACAAGTATCCCCATAAAAGAAAAAGGTCAGCTGTCACCTCTCCCTGGTACTCAGTGCACCGTGGCCAAGCTGTACCAACCCAGGAAGACTCTGCGTCACTGTCGGAATCAGCGGGGGCAAAGCAGAACCCTAAAGTTAGAAGTTTTTCCTTTGGAGATGAATGACTTCTCCAAGCTTCCTCTGGGCCAGGGTGTAAATGCTGCCTCTCCTGTCTCAGTCCAGAGGAAGGGACAGAATATGTCCATGCTGAAACCAAGCAGTCAGGAGCCTGCTTCTCTAAGGGAAGGAAGGGAGTGGAAGATGGCAGGGACAGATGTTGCAGCCCAGATTCTGTTGTCTGTTCCTGCCTATGGAAGAAAACCCCCACACACCTATACTAGTGAAGCAAGAGGTACTTGAAAGCAAATGGGGCCCTCCATCTCTCTAGGGAACTGGCTTTGCATAAAGACCTTTTCCTTTCCCCCCACTGTGAACACCCTCCTATTTATTTATTTATTTTGGTACTGGGGATCAAACTGTAGACCTCACACTTGCCAGGCAGGTGTTTGTGCCACTGAGCCCGGTCAGCCTCCTTTGGTTTGGTCGGCAGCCAGCAAATGAGCTTGAGTGTATGGACCTGAGCAACTGGTAACACTGACTCTTGTGGTCCTGCCCACACCCTGGGCTTGTGAGCAGGGAAAAAAGGAAACGCAATTCCATATACACAAAACAGCCTCACCCCTTAAATCTGCAAAATGAGAGGAAGATTTAATTTTCTACGAAATTTGAGAATTTTGATTATTATGCATGGTTGGGTCTTTTCAACTAACATGAGAAAGAACTTTTAGAAGGATAAAGAGAATTGCCCTAGATTTTTACCCAGTGGGCAGGGAAACAAGTGCCAAACAGAGTGTGTGTAGACAGACGATTGGGGAAAAGAATGAAGTTTTCTGTCCTATGAAGCCATCTTCACCACATGCTTGCGTTAGAATGCAAAGCCCTCCACCACTTAGCTCTTCCCAGTCTGTCCAGCATCAGCTCTTGCCAGTGGAAGGCCTACTAGTCCTTCCAGGATTTGTAAGTATTTTGTAAGCATCACCTGTTCTAAGAGAGTTCTCCTGGGCCCATGTTTGTACAGCGATCCCTTTCCCATCCTTGTCTTGGTCCAGGAAGTTTATATCTGTAATCCCATGGAGAAGTTATTAGGATTCTAGAGAGTTAATTCCAGTCTACCACTTCCAGTGCGACCCATGGCGAGAATAAGCACACTAAGACGTATCTATAATTATGGGGAGTCAAAGGGTTCTGAGTCCGGCCCAGATGAAGATTCGTGGAACAAAAGCCTCGACCCAGAGCCCAGCCCAGATTTTGTTAATCTGTGCAGAAGGGAGAGTCTTGAGGACCAGTGACTGTGAGAATGATAGGAATTACATGACTACTGTGAGCTGGGCTAGCTAGGAGACTGAAAGCACCTGTGCAATATGCAGAGAAAAGGATGTGCAGAAAAACCAATCTACACAACACGACTGAGGTTGTATTTAATGTTTAGGGGCGGTGCTTCAGCCCTGTTGTGCAGTCTTTTGTGTCCTGGGAAGTCATAGCCTCTTATCTCCGGGCTCAGACTTAATCAACAGCCCTGGAGCAGGGATTGCTCCCCACCGGGCTCAACCAAGTTTAGGGGGTCACAGGGTAGAGAAACAGTGACTGTCATCTAACTTCAAAGATTATACATCAGCACCTCAGCTAACCCTACTGACTTTGCTTACAGTCAGTTGAAGGGAAGAGGAAATAGCTCAGCCAGCTCTGTACATATCAGTACATGGGGAAAGGCCAGGTTTAGCCAAAGTGGAGGTAATTGCTCTTTGTTCAAGCAGAGTCATCCAGGTGGTCCCCTGTAGTTTGAGAATTAATATGCCCACCTCCTGGAAGATTCTGGTTCTTTATGCCGTGGCTATGCCTTCTACACTGTTCTTTCTAGACACAGCCCTTTTGGCATTTTTAATGCAGTTCCTAAGATAAGTTTGTTTATCTTGCTTTCATACCAGATTGCGTACTCCTTGGATTGTTGATGACTAAATGCTAACATTGGGGTCTAAGGGCTGACAATGCAGAGAATAACAAGATAATCCACTCTGTATTTGAGTTACTACAGATAGAGTATGGCTAAAAGACAATCTGTGAGGCTGTATTAGTTGAGTGGGGATAAAAGTTCCATAAACAAAGTTCTCTTGGGCTGTCAAAGCCTGTGTAAAGGTGAAAATTGGCTATGTCCTTGGTGGAGATCAGATGCTGGGATCATAAGCAAGACCAAAGCCAGTTTCCATAGGGCACATAGAGGGAACAAACTGGGGTCAGCAGCAAGAGTGACAGGAGACAGGAGTTTAAGAAAGAATAGACATGAAGAGCCAGTGATTGAGAGTCGGCCAGGATGGCTGGGGACTCAGGTTTACTCTGGGGTCTCCATGAAGCATCTTGTGTTAGTTATTGTCTTAGGTATTTTCTCATTACTGAGACACAATACCTGACACTCTCAATTTAAAGGCAGAAAAGTTTATTTTGACTCACAGTTTGTAGAGGTTTCAATCCATAGACTGCTGGCTCCAAGGCAAGGAGGGATGTTAGAAAGGTGTAGCAGAGGAGTCAAGACAGCAGGGAGAGGGAAAGAAAGAGAGATCAAGGGAGGACAGAGGGAGATACAACCTTCCAGGCCACACCCACACTGACCACTTCCTCCAACCAGACTTCACCTCCTTATATCACATTAAATTGCACACTCATCATTGGACAAATCCATTGATGAGCATCACCTTGATCCGATCACCTGCCCAAGGCTCCACCTATGAACACAGGAGGCTTTGGGGAGTCTTTACATATAAACCATGACAATTATGAAGACCAAAGCTACATCACCAAAGCTCTTCACCTTGCCTTTAAGGCATAGCACTCTGATTTTGGTATAGTAATTTGTAATTACAGTTTGGAATAAAGAATAGGCATGTAAAATCCTTATGGGGGGTCTTTATAAAGTATTAATAAATGTAACATGGAAAGTAAAAAGTGAGTGTTGGTAGGCGAAAGACATACTGCCATGCTGTCCTGAGTATAATTTATGGCAGCAATAAAATGCTCTTGTAAAAGGGGTAAAAAAGGAGAAGAGATGCTCTACACAAGGTACATAAACTCAATTTTGCCCGCAAACTTAGAAGTGATTCCTCAGTCGGCCAGGAACCTAATATGTAGTGGCTCAGTTTCTCTTCTTTCATGTAATATGCAGTAGGGAGGAGGCCAGACCCTCAGGGAGACCCCAGGGGGCTCCCCAGTTATCTAAACAGGGGGCTTCTTTCCTCTGAATGGAACCCCTCACAATGTTTAACACCATGCAAACAACAAGAGTACAGAAGCCGGAAGCCGGTCCATAAACTGACGCTGACTCCCTTTGACTTGGTGAGCACCCCCATTGCTTTCAGCCAGCAGGCTTCGATGCCTTGGGCTCGCTCAGCTTTCTACACTATCTGCTCCTGAACTTGGGTGATGTTATTTGCTTTGAAAGCTTCCAGTCTTGGCTGGTCAGCAGCCAGCTGTGACCCATCAAAGCCTGATTAGGCATTTGAAAGGCTGAAGCATTTTTCATGAAATGATTGACAATGGCTTCTATCTGACACACCTGCTGCTTTAAAATCCCCATAAAACGTCAGCGGGGAGTGTAAGTGATGTATTGCAGTGGTGCTGCCCAGAGCAGGAATGTTAAGTGCTGGAAGATGGGGGTGTGTGCACGTCAGCTACCAGAAAGAAAACAAAAGTCGAACCGATCATCATGTTCATTTCTAACGCAAGAGCCACGGGGCACATTTCCCCCAGCCCAGAGCTGTGAGTCTTGTGGAGAGGTTTTCAGTATTGACAATCTTTGCCAAGCCCTGACATGATTACTGTGTGATCATCTCAAAGTTGTCCCTGCCCAATGCAAGGTCTGCTCCTGGGGACCAGCCAGGGAGCCCTAGAGTCAATTCTGGTCACCAGGAAGTTTTCCTGCAGACTAGAAAATCATCCTCTAAGATGGACTCAAATCTGGGATGCTGCTTAGTCCAGTGGTTTTGAGGGAGCCTTTTTTGTAGGCAAGTTGCCAAGTCCAGATGGTCTAGTATTAAAATCAGCCCAAGCAGAAATTTCTCCTCAAGCAAAATTTTTCTACCTGGCCAGTTAATATCAAGAAGAAGGTGAAAAAAGATTCCAGGTAGAATCTTGAAAGCAAAAACTAAAGAGTTAGCTATGGAGCTAGGTACCAACATATCTAGCTCAGATAGTTTGAAAATGTGGCCTTCAGACAGGCAGTCCTCACGGAGGGGGAGAGAGTAGAGGCAGACTAGGAACACCCCTCTAGAGAGTAGGTAACAGATGAAGAGAACCCACATCATGGTTCATCTCTGATATGGTGGGAATGGGCAATCTTGAATAGTCACCAACAGTGAAGAACAGACCCTGGAGATTGTACTGTGAGGCTATTAATAAATTAAATTCTTTCATTTAATGAGTGCTAGGCACTTTGCTTACTTGAGTATTGCCAAAGCTCATAGGTTCTCTTCTCACTCTCACAAAATGCTAGGTAGATATGAACTGACTGGATGAATGTTGGATGGGGTAGGAAACAGGATTTGAGAGCTCGGGTCTAAGAAAGCGCAGGAAGCCTGATATCCTATCATTGCAACAATCACATATTGAACTGCTGCGGGACGGCAGATACTACAAAGGTAATGGCAACCCTGTCCACTACTTTAGGTGGCTGAGCCTAAGAACTTGGTTGGAGTTTTTTCTCATCAATATGTCTCTAGAAACAGAGCATAACAAGACTGCATGTCCCAGGTGCACAGAGGTCAGAGTGATCAGGAGAGACGGAGAAGGTTGTCATTTCAAGTATGAAATATTCAGTTACATAAAAATAAGAAATAGGACAGTTGTCCAGGCTTGTTCCTTGTCCAGACTCAATGAACATCATAAGGAAATACTGGCTTGACCTCCCTTCTGTCTCTCCAATTTGCAACAAAATCCTCCCTGCCCTTCCTCTCTTTCTGCCCTCTCTGAGAGAGAGTAGAGCACTGCTGAAGTTGGTTTCATTCTCCTCTACTTTTAAAGAACTTAACTCTGGGTCTGCTCTGGTTCTGTATAGATTTTAGGATTTCTGTGAAGAATGCTGGTATTTTGACTATAATTACATTAAAGCTAGATACCATTTTTGGTAATATGCTCAGTCTGACCATTTTGGTTTGAACTAACTATTTGTTCTGAATGTAGTCCCCAAAGAGTTAAAGGCATCATGTTACAATGATACATGCATCCCCATTGTTAGAGTATAAAACTCACAATAGCTCGATGCTGGAAGCAGCCTGCATGTTTCCTAGCTGTTGAATGGATAAAGAAGATGTGGTACACATACATAATGGAGTACAAGTCAGTCACAATTATAGGAAGCCCTTCCCAGACATTGTCACAGTTTAGTGAAGTTTGTATTTGTAGTCCCAGGGTCAAGTTATTGGAATTCTAGTGAGTTAATCCCAATCTCACACTTTCAGTGCCATCCATGGCAGAAACAACGACCCAAATACATATCTAAAATGGTAGGAAGATAAAGGGGTCCTAAGTCCAGTCAGAATGATGGCTAGCCAGTGCAAAGGCCTCGATCCTGGGCTAAACCAGGGTTTTACTAATTCATAAAAAGAGGAGTGGCTCAGGGATGAGTGACTGAGAAAGTGGGAGAGTTTGTGAGTGCTGTGAACTGGGCTAGCTAGGAGACCCGAAATCACCTCTGCAGTATGCAGAGACAAACAGCGATACACAGAGGGAGTAATACGCATATCACAGATTGGGGTCAGTGCTTCAGGCGTGATGTGTAATCGTCATACCCTGCGATGCCACTGCCTCTTTCTCAAAGCTCAGTCACAGCCAACTGCATAGCATCACTCGGCATGGCCCATGAATATACCTGGGAGCTGTAGACTGGGCATCACTGACCTGTCCATTGCTTCAAAGACTACGTATCAGCACCTCAGCCAGACCTGTTTGCATTGCTTAAAGCCAATTGAGGGAACAAAGAAATGTCCTAACCAGCTCTGTACATATTACACAGAGGTTGGGCCAAATGTTCTTCTTTGAAGGAGAGCCATCCAGGTGGTCCTCCACAATAGTGAAGTATGCATTTGAATCATTTGTAGGAAAATGGATGCACCTCCAGACCATAATGCTGAATGAAATAAATCAGACTCACAAGGCTAAATATCACATGGTTTTATTTATATGAGAAACCAAAGTATAAATAATTTGAAGGATAAAACAGAAAGGTAGACTTTGTGGCAATGGGGTAGGGATCAGGGATGGAGGCAGAGATGAGAAGGAGGAGGGAAGGAGAGGTAAAAAGGTTAGGATTTGATATATAAATGCACCCAGTTCCCCATGATGAATGCACTTAGTATCGATCATAAACTTGTGCTCACGAAAACCAAACAGAGAGCAGTCACTCTGCCCACACGAAGGTCCTCTATCTATGGCTTGTTGGTTCCATGCAAGTATGCTAGCTGCCTTGAAAGGATGATTCCATTTCTAATTTATTCTACTTTACTACTTTATTAATCTCTTCTTTTAGATGTACTTTTTTTGTGTTTTAAGAATTTTTCTACCTTGAGTTATGAGATATTTTTCTCTGTCGCTTCCTAACAATTTTTGAGTTTTGCTATTACCTGTATGAGCTAAAACCTTCTGGAATTAATTTTGCATAAATTTTTGTTTTGTTTCACTTTTTGAGTTCAGACTGACCTTGAACTTGTGGCAATCTTAGTGCCTCAACCTCCTGAGTCCTGGGATTATAGGTGTGTGGTTCATGCCTGGCAAATTTTACATAAATTTGGAAGAAAAGATCTAACACAACCTATTCCCCTAACATCATTTTGGAATTTGTCCTTCAGGGTTTTTTTTCTGCATTCTGATGCGTTTTTGGTGTGTAGATCCATTTCTAAACTCTTCTTTTCACGGTTCCTCTATCCCCTGTGTCAATCCTAGATTTCTTAGTTCTGACAGGTTCTTCATTTTTATCTAATAAGGGATATCCACTCCCATTGTATTGCTTATTCTTTTTTTAAATTTCATTTTAATAAAAATAATACCAAACTAAATAAAACAGAATAAAGCCAATCAAAACAGTGAAAGTGATACAGGATTTCAAAACAGGATAATGGAAAATTAAACAATGATTATTACCATAATGCCTCTTGTGATCTTCAAAATTGCTGCCCACACCATCAGACATAATAAAATCAAACAAAACGGAACAGAATAAAACCAATCAAAATAGAACATTGATGGAAACAAAATAATAAAACAGAACAAAACAGTGAGAACAATACTGGATTTTAGAAACAAGACAGAAGGAAAAATCCCATAGTTGCTATACTGCCTATTGTTATGCTCTAAATAAATGCTCAGACTGCCAGATTTAGGCCTGCAAAGTCAAGCAAACAATACAAAAACTAAGTTGGTTTTGAACCTCAGTTGCTATCAACTCAGCCTGTGATCCTTCAAATCAGCCTGTTGCTTATGGGCAAGGTGGGGGGTGCTTTTCTTGTTTCTCAGTCTGTGCGACAGCTGACTCATGGGAAGGGTGAACTGGCTTCTTGTTTCTCTTCCTGGTCCCACATGGCCACTGCTGGCTCATAGGAAGGGCAAATTGGCTTTTTGTTTCTCCTCCTGGGCCCTGCATGGCTGCTGCTGGCTTGTGGGGATGGCAAATTGTTGTGTTGGTTATTCTTAATCTTTTACTCTTTCTTATAAAATTTTGAGATTAATATCCTGATTTACATAGAATCCAGGGTAGGGATTTAGAAATTATACGGGTTTTGTATTAATTTAGGGAAAATGCCATCAGTATCATCATGTAGATATGAATGTGATTTATAGCTCTATTTATTTAGATTACTTTTTTGGTCTGTAATAAAGTTTTGTAATTTCCTCTTATAAATATGTCAGTGGATGCTTACATATGTTTTTGAATAATTATGCTTATATGTCCTGCATTTTTTTGTATTGTAAATGGTGTTTATAATCTCTAAATTGTTGCAGGTTTAAAGTAACAATTGAATTTTGTTTGTTGTTTTAGTAACCTGAAACCATGATGCTCTCTTACTTTTTCGTGGATTTTTCACATAGATAATTTTATCTCCACATATGATGTTTCATTTCTTTTCCCTGAATTTGATATTTTATATTTGCTTTAAGCAACTTATTGTTATACCCAAGACCTCTGTGCCACATGAGTAACTTGTCAGGTTTATTTTTAGTTTACTAACTCTTCATCTGCAACTTATCTTCTTCTAGATTGTCCATTGCATTTTAATCTTATAATCCATTCTTCAATTCTTTTTCACACTTGTCTTGCCTTGTAGTGTTTTAGATTATATTTAACTAGTTATGCAGCAATAACAAATCACCCCAAACTCTTAACAGCTTACAGAAACAGAATTGTTTATGCTACATCCTGACAAATAGCTGGGATAGTGCAGTGTGCACAGCTACTCAGAAATCTAAGCTGATTGAAGTTCCAGTGTTTGGTTTCTGTATAATCAGAAACACGTGGTTCTCAGGCATCATGGCAGGAGAAGAAAAAGTGTGGTGAGTGTTGATGTTGGTGTCCTGCCTCCTACCTCATTTATTTGTTGAAGCCCTAAGACAGTATCTCAAGATGGGGCTTTGGGAGGTAATTAGATTTAGATGAGGCCATGACAGTGGGCCCCCCATGATGGAATTAGCAACCTTGTAAAAGAGATGTCTGACAGCTTGCTCCCCTGCCCCCCATGAGGACACAGTGAGAAAGAAGCTGTCTACATGCTGAAGTAGTCCTTTCTAGGAACTGAATTTGCCTTGATCAAGGCCTTTCTACTTCCAGAATATGAGAAAATAAATTTCAGGTGTTTAAGCCATCCAAGCCATGCTGCTTTATTATGGCATCCCAGGAAGACTAACATAGTGTGGAAAGTTATGCAACAGGTTTTAGGTGCCTTGATCCAAAAGTGTCATTGCTTCTCATGACATTCTGTTGGCCAGAATGACACACTAATAATGTAGCCAGAAAATGAATAGATTGTCCCTGAATTACCATAGTTCATCTTATGATTTCTTTGACTTTATGATGGTGCAAAAATCACCATCATGTGCATTCAGTAGAAACTTTACCTTTTGAATTTTGATCTTCCTTGGGCTAGTATTAGATATTACAATACCGTTTTGTAGTGCTGGTCCGCAGCAGTAAGCTGCAACCTCTGGTCAACCCATGATCACAAGGGCAAACAACCCTTACTCTGCAATGTACTTCTTTTTAGGTATGATGTCTGGTAGGTTGAGTGTATTAAGTTCATTTCAACTTAAAATATTTTTAAATTTATGATGAGTTTGTCAGGACGTAACTCCATCATAAATCAAGGAGAATCTGTGCATATATATAAGTGCATATATATGTATATGTATTTATATGTGTGTGTCTATGCACACACACATATATTTGTTTACTTATTTAAGGAATTGGATTATGTAGTGGTAGAGAAACCACTGGGAAGCCCCAAGACCTGCAGTTGGTGGTTTGGAGTCTGCTGTAGGTTTAAAGGGCATGAGCAATATTCCACTGTAAGAGTCAGATGAAGTTTCCTCTTGCTAAGTCTTCTGGTTCCTTTAAAACCTTCGGTTGAGTGGCCAAGACCACCCCAAAGGAAGGAAGGAAACCCGATATTCTCAGTCTACCAATTCAAATGTTTACCTTACCCAGGAACTCCCCACACACACCTACACGTGTGTTTTACCAACTGCACCCCATGGTGCAGTCAAGCTAACCGATAAAATTAGCCATCATAGAAATTTCGATAATTCTCTCTCAGTAACTGATGTAACAGCTAGTACAGATACAGAAGATACAGATAATAGAAGATATAGAAAATCAGTACAGATATAGAAGGCTTGAACAATGCCATCAAACAACATTTCTTTTTATTAGCTGCCAGATATGTTCCATGCAAGAGGGTCACCTAGCTTAAAGGGACAAGGACAGGCAACCTGTCCTGCTAGCCACTGAGAGAGCAACCAAACACTGCAATAGCGGTGTCAGGGATGAAAGGTAGGCACAGGCCAATTACTGATGAAGGCCACGTCTGGCCACGTCTGTTATACCAGGTCTGACAGACATAAGAAACTAGGCTGACTTGGGGGCAGTAATTATTACAGCTATAGTATCATTGCAATCCTTCATTCACTGCCATTCTCCCAGAGGATGATGCCTGTCCACCGCCCTGAGAGAAAAGTCTGCATATTTGCCTGTTGCTGGGTGCTTACAGGGCTTCCCTGGGGGAGGAGTAGAATTCCCAACAGCATGGGTTTCCTGTGTGGCTGTGTGGTTGACTTGAGTAGCTGGAAATTGATGGAAGGTGACATTTGTGTCCCAGAAGGAACGTTGAGTCATTCTATTCTTTAACCTTTGTTCATTCACCTCTGTCATCAAAGCACATGTCCTGTTAGGGTCTGCTTCTTGATCCTGGATCTTGACCCTGCAAACAAGCAACTGACCCATCACTCGGAGAGAAACCACCCTGTGTCTGAAGCCACTGTACACTGTGGGTGAAAAAGCCCTGGCTTTACCAGTGAGATGTCATGGCACCATCTTGTGAAACGTGGTCCTGAGCACGCCAACTAGGCCACTACTTTGCAGTAGACATTCACTAGCATATCTTCCCAGAACTCTCCTCTGCTGGAGGATAGGCCTGAGGCGTAGATTGGGGCCACAGGAAACCACACTGATACTTTTTAAACAAATTTCATTTAATGAGAAAATAAAACACAAAATTTCATAATCAAGTAAACAGAATAGCAATAGTTATTACTCGGTGCATTTTTATCTTCAAAATACAAGACATAAACCAAAAAGCTTATTACAAAAGAGAAACAATAATATAAATTTTTCTTTGCAAGGAAGTAAGATGAACTAGCAGTGTAAGTGAACCCAGTTAACACAATAGAAATATTTTTAGAACAATGGAATTTATAATTTGGGGAAGCATTTGAACTTCTCCCTATTTCCTACTTGTCTCTCTTCTGATTGGTTTTCTGTTTGTATGTCTCATACAAGAGAAGTCTTGCAATATTTCAGGCTGTGTGTCTGATTACCATTATGTCCTGAAGTTGCATGCCGTTACCTATGGATCCCAGCAGTACTGATACTGTGCCTCCATAGCAGCCTCTAGCCACAGCTGGTCAAAAGAGACTAATTCTTTCCTGTGACAATTTTATGCAAGGCTTAGAACCTAGAAATTGGGAGTAACTCACATCCGCTGAGAAGCAAGGAAAAAATCTATAAACTCTTGCTGGCCCCTGGAATACTCCTTATTCTTACCCCATTCCACCGCTTTATACATTTTTCTCAGATTCTGTATAATATCCCAAAGTCTTCCAAAAAAATGTGGCTTTTAAGTTTAAGCCAATGCTAGTTGGTTTCTATTTATTTGCAACCCAAAGAACTTTAACCAATATGTCAAACACCTACAATTACTCTAATATTATTCAAATTTGTTCTTTAAATGTTGGCTCAGCAAAGGCCAAGCCTTGCCAGGGCTCCTCCTCTGGGGGTAGGGGATGCTGAAGGAGCCCTGGGCTATTAGACTCACTTTCTTAAGAGGCTAAGATAAGACCCTTATGTCTGGCCAGGAACAAAGCAGAACCTGGAGTTTCCAAATTCCATATCTGCATTTTAATCTCCACGCAATGTGTTTTTTCCTTACATTCCTCTATTGCCCAGATTTGCGGGAGGTCTGGTGAGACTTCACCCTGCATTACCGGAACAATGGAGGGGGCAGGACATATGTGACGTAGGACTCTGTCAGACTGGGTGGTCCTTGGCAGGGATGTTTCTAGTCAAATGGGTGCTGGGTCATTTCAGATATAGTTGCATATTGTTATCTGCAACTTCTCAGCAGTATTCCAGTATAATGCATGAAAATATAATTGCCTTTATTAAGAGAAAGTGCAGGCATGCACTAACATGGGACTTTGTAAAGTTAGGAGTAGCTAACTAATAAAATAAAACTTTATAAGAACAAGGCATGGGATTGATTTTATTGCAACTTCCACAATGTCTTTTCTCCTGGGCATTTGAAGAGAATGTCCATTTACATGACAAATATTTCGAGGTGTCTGCCAGGTTGTTAGACAAAAAACTTTGAAGTTTTAGCAGCTGATAGGAAAATTAGACTGTGTGTGTTTCTTCCTCACATGGCTCTAACCAATTTGTCTTAGTGACTCCTTTGAGGTTTATATTCATGTATCTAAATATCTACTGGATATTTCCAATCTGTAGGTCCATCCACCAGGATGAAACTTAGTTTGGTACATAGAACATTTGTCCTATGTCTCACTCCCCAGATTTCATATCTCTTGTCCCTCTATAAACTCAAGTTATGTTGTTAGCATTATCCAGCCATACAGGCTAATCAAAACTCTCCTTATCCTCTTAATTACCCTTTCTATGACATTCCACATCTCATTCATCACTATCCTCTATTGATTTGATTTTCCAAGTAGTTTTTGATCTCCCCAATTAGAATCAGTGACTACTTCCCACATTTGACGCAGCTGCCATTGTTTTATGCTGTCTAGTAGGAGAACTGGTTGAACACACTTTTATTTTCTAGGAGCTTGAGTTCAGGAACTGACCCCTTTCTTTCTCTATACCCTACACTAAAGACTGAGCCCACAAACACAATGATTATTTACCCAATGAATAAGCACGTGTGGTGAGACAGGGATTCCCTGTATCACTCTCCCTGCATCCTTAGTTTTCCTGTACGGGGGATTTAAGACTGAATATCCTGACCCACTGACATAATTATTCCTTATGGAGACCTTAATAAGTATCGCAAACTAATGATATGCTTTTGGAAAAGGGCAGTGGCTCTGTGAAAGAAAATAGCCCACCTGCGTTGGAGGGTTCTGAGACAGACCTCCTGGAGTAACTCGGAAGGAGAGTTTACTGACCTGGATTTTTGTAGACAGAGCTAAGGGAGGGGGACAGCATGGATCAGGGAAGCTAGGCCAGGTGGATGACATCAGCTTTGTGGCAATGGGTGACAAACCAACAGCTAATGTTTTGTTGTACCAGATGCACTGTGACCTAGCACAGCAGAAAGGGTGTGTGGGCTGTGTCCCAGCAGTGCCTGTGGGGTGGCAGTGGGGGGTGGGAGCACTGTTCTAAGGGCTCAAGCCAGCTAGAAACAGCCACTTGGGGAACTCGGCAGCTGGGGGAAAAGTGGGGGTCAGACCTCCCAGATATGCACCCGTGTACATAACCTCTTGACAGTGTCCTCGGAGGGATGTGCTTTTCTCTATAGTCCTGTTTTTTGCCAATTTTCTGACATATTTTTCAGGTTTATTTTTTTCTAAATAAATTCAATTTAACATTTTAAAAAGAACTATAATATTTAATAGACATAATTCTTTTTACATATACGATAGCATTGTGTATGCTCAGAAGAAACTGTTAAATGATATTTAAATTTTTATCTTTTGCAATTAAATGAATGTGGCTCAGACATTTTCATGGAACCCATCACTTTCTCCTAATTTAGGAAATCTTTACTTGACATACATTTATATTTTTTCTTTTAAAAATATTTATTTTTAATTGAGACATAATAGCAAATATTAATGTGTTACAATGTGATGATTTGATACATGCATAGAATATGTAATAATCAAATTGGGATAATTATTCTCTTCTATTTAAATATTTTTGCTTTATTATTATTTAAATATACAAAATTTACATGGTACAGTGACAATTTAGTATGCACATATAGTTTGTAGTAATCAAATCAAGGTAACCAAAATTTCCATCCTCTTAAACATTATCAAGTTTTTTATCAACACATACTAATTTGATTAAATAGTTGTGTGAATTTATGAAGTGCAATATAACATTTCAATACGTGTATAAAATATATACTGATCAAATTAAGATAATTAATGTTTGCATTTTTTCATCCTGACTTTATATGTAGAGCCTTTCAAGCTTCTCTGTTGTATTTATTCATAAAATATGCACTAGGTCATTGTGAATTTCAGTCATCTGTCTGTGGGGCAGAACACTAAAACTTGCTACCTAATGGTGCTTTGGTAGCTGTTACCAGCATCCTTCTCCTCTGCCCAGACCCTGGTAGTCACCATTCTGCATTCAGTTCAGCTTGTTCTAACATGCACCTTGGGAGCATGTGGTATTGATCTCTTGTGCGAGGGTTGTACCACTTGACATAATGTCCTCAGAATTTCTTTTTGCTGCAAATGATAGTATATCATTCTTGTTCTAAATAATGTGATGTTGTGTTACCACTAAAATTATTCATTTCTTTTTATAACTCCTTATCATTGTATATTTTCTTTATCTATTAATTCAATGATGGAAATCTACTTTGATTCCATGTATTATAAATAATGCAGCAAATACATAGCTTTTTGATTGATTACACTAAATATTATTTGATTATTTTAAAATGCAATAGAAATTTAGAGACACTTTTAACTACTGATTTACACAGTAGTTCTTCCTGTTGTAATCTAACTCACCGGCGGCCATTCTGTTTTGTATGCGCCACACCCTTTGACCTTTAAAAAAAAAAACAGGATGTCCTGTTTCCTCAGGAATGCACAGGTGTGGTGCCCCCCCCCCCCCCCCCCGCACATCTTTGCGGTTTTTTTCCCTTTATAAACCACCCTCAAATCTTAGCCTAGTCGCACAGCAGTGTAAATTCTGCCCTCACTCTGTGTTGCTGGATACCAGCCTAAATAAATAAGCGCTCTCTTCTTTTCCCTCCAAGATGTCTTGGCCTTTTTATTCTTTTTGCCTTTTTACAATTTTCATTTTATTTTGGGGTGCAGCCTTTTGGGGTATAACACTTCCCAGGGTCAAATATCTCTAAAATCCAGTTGATACTGATGATATTTAACAGAATGAAAGTGCCCACAGCCATATTAAGGTTCACTTGCCTTAGTTCTGTACTGTACAGCTACAGAGAGACAGATCCATAGATAGAGACTGAATTATCCTTGTCATGTCTCTCTTCATATTAACATTTTAATAACAGATTTTATTTCAATTGTAGAATGACAATGATTTATAAATTATGTGTGCACCACAACCAGTTCTGAGTCCATTTGCAAACTATAGATTACTTAATACAGTAAAAGTTGTTTTTACCTCAACAGAGAATTCAACAAAAATATTTATCCATATTACCACCACAAAATACTTTTATTTCAAGCACTTAGATTTTCAATGATGAAAGGATAATATTTTATGTTTAATTATGTCAGAATGAACTCCCTCAAATTTTACTTTGTTTCTCTGACTGAATGTGATGGAGAAAAAGCTTACCACTAAAATTATTCATTTCTTTTTATAACTCCTTATCATATTGATATAAAACTGGCATCATTTAACAGTTTGCAAAATTTGTCTTCTGAAGGAAGAAACATACTAATAGTTACCACTTTCATGGGAGCATAAATACAACTTGAGAAAAAGATACCAGATCTAAACTAAACCACATGCTTCACAGAATGATATGTAACAGCACCTTCTACAGCTGCCCATGTCCACTTCAAGCAATGGTTTGCAAACACATTTCTAAAAGAACAGCTGACTTTTAGAGTAAATGATCACGACCCTTCTGAAGAGCTGTATGTCCTTGTGTTCATGTGATCAGGGCAATTACTATGGTTCCTATGGTAGAAATGTTTCAAAACATCTGGAGAAAGTTATATGTTTGTCAGAAACATTTTTGAGAAGTGGAAATTTATTATTTAATTTTTAGTAGATGTCCTGCCAAAATGAGTGCTACTTAATTTTTCATTAAACATGAACTTTCATTTTTTTCCTGCCCCTGAAATGTTTATCATAAAATGGAACAAATGATAAGACTGCTGTAGCAACCCCATTTGGACTGCTGTGTGTACTGGACCTCAGGCCTTATTTTCCCTCTGCCTATATTTCATTTACACTTAATCTGTAGTTTCACAGTTATCCTGCTAATTCCACTGATGTGGAGCTTGGCAGCTCTTGCATCTCACAGTCCAAAACCAGGGTGCAGCACACTGTATTTGTGTAGGGGTCTGGTGAGGGAAGATGATTCTTTTTCTGCCACCAAAGCCTGAGGATCAAAAGGAGTTGAAGTCTCTCTATCCAATTATATCCGAGTGTATTGTATTTCAGCACTGAGTAACCAGCAAACTGTTCTTGGAGGAGGACATTCTATTTGCCTTTAATCTGAAGAATCTCCTAGGACAAAATTAGTTATCACGTGGGTTTTGTGATTATCTCTCATGTTTTACCACATATTTAAATGAGAACTTCTCTCACACATACTTGACAAAATCATGAAAGAATCCTGAAGCATGCAGTATCTTTCTGCAGATGTATCTCAGGGCATTTTAGTGCATCAATTAATAACGGCATCTTTATAAAAATGAAACATACCCAAGATAAGTCTCAGAAGGGATGAGAGCCTCAGACATTGAGAATCTATCAAGACTTTCTCAGGTAAATAAAAATATATAATACAGTTATTGTAGAAATCTAAAAACTTAGATGTTATACTATCCTCTCATCATCAAATATGGAGATTTAAGAAAATATTCACTTTATTGAAATTCTACTAATAATTTTTCAGGTATCAGTCATTTAACTTTTATTTTATATTCCTCTTTTACACTTGGTAGAAATTAAACTGTAGCAAAAACAACTGGTTTCTGCAAACTTAAAATAGAAAGGAAACTCCTCAATCTAACAAAAGGTATCCATGAAAAGTCTAGAGTTAGCATCACACATAAAGATAAAATATTTGGTCTTTTTCCATAAGGTTAGGGACAGGGCCAGATGTCACTTTCACTCATTGTCTCAGTGTTAACCTGCAGCTCCTCACTACCGCAAGGAATGAAGACAAAGAAAAGCTTAAACTTTAATAAGGGAAAATAAAATTTCACTTGTACATGACATGAAGGTTTATGTAGAAAATATAATTTTTCATTAGCAGAAAGCTTTATCTGTACTAGTCGTGCCATACTGTTTCCAACCTGATCACTGACTGATTCGTATGGATTCTATTAGAAGTTCACTAGGAAACCTTAGAAGATAGGATAAGAGTTAAGGTCTGGGTGGTCAGTCTCCACCTCAAACTTTAAAAATAATTTTCAATTTCTGATAGGTCACAAAGCACATTTATGTCCATGGTTTCACATGAACTTCATAAATCTCTGTGAAATCAAAAGGGCAGGTATCCACTCCCCTCCTGCTACGGTAAAGTAATGATGTTCCACAAAGGGAAATGATTTTCTTACTGGTGCAGTTAGTACCTTGTCAGGAATGATTACACTGGACAGGAAGGACGGTACCAGCTAGAGAGAGAAAAGAAATCCAAGACCAGACTTCTGACTTGCATCTGACACCCTTTTACAAGTCAAGTGACTCAGCAATTCTTTCGTCAATGATTCAACCATTGTCCAAACCAGGGGACCCAGGGTGGGGAACTGAATCTAAACTAAGGTTCTTAGAATCACAGCCAAGAGTGCTGAGGTGCAATTACTAAGTTAAAACCCTAAACTTGGAAGACAAAATAGCTCAGTGGATTCTGATCTGTCAGAGATGACAGAGTTGCACTTAATAATGAAAACACATTATTGAGGATTTAAATTCGCAGTTACAGTTCTAGAGGAAAGAGCACTGGGAATGGGTTCAAGAGCATGACTGTGAAGTCTGACCATGCTGTGCATTACACAGTGTAGCTTACGCGGGCTTCTTTTATTTTCTGCACCCCCAGTTCCTTTCCCTTTAGTGAGGTGGGACAGGTGGGCTATGGACTCTTCTATTTGTTATTACCTTCATGTAAATCATGTAGATTTCCCTTTAGTCATCTGTGTTTTTCTTAAGAGGTTAGTGCAAACCAAGCCATTCTACTGCAGTGACTTTTCTTTCCACAAAATAGTCAAGGTTGAAAATCTATGGTTATGTAATCTGACCTACATTTTAAACCAATTTAACACATTATAGTGGAGAGACTGGCATATTAGAGTGAGATGTTGGTACAAACTCTCTACAGGTCAGTGACTTGACTTTGGACAAATTTCCTACTCTCTGGGCTTTAGTTTTTTAACTATAAGATAACAAGGTTTGTATTTGTCTTACAGATTATTCATAAGATCAGAACCAAGGTAAAAGAATTCTTAAGTGTAACTGGTTCTCACAGTGCTGAACGTCTGCCTCTCCTGTTCTAATGCACAGAGTCCCTAAAGGCGATGTGCTCATATTTGCAAGTGGGGCCTTTGGGAGTTGATTTGGATTGGATGAGGTCATGAAGGTGGGGTCTGCAGAGTGAGACTAGTATCCTTCCAGGAAGACAAAGTGACCGTAGCTGGCTCACCGTACACTAGGCGAGCGTTCAATGAGAAGGCTGAGGTCCGCTGGTCAGGATGAATGCTGTCAACTGGAAATCACTGCCAGGGTCTTGGTCTCAGACTTCTCAGCTTCCAAAACTGTAAGGAACAAATGTCCTGTGTTTAAATCATTCAGCTGATGGAATTTGCTGCAGCAACCTGAGTGTACTATGATAGTGACTTGTTAGAAACCAGATGAAAAGAAGCAGGAGAGACAGAGAGGAGAGAGGATCAGAGTCAGAGCCAAGACCAGAGCTCGGCTCACGTGCCCTCAGATCTTGAGTTTAACACACTGGGCTCTGCCACCTTTCACACAGTGATGTATGTGAAAGGCAACTCTGTTCTATCACTGGAGGTGTCTGGAAAAGAAAACCCATCTCTGTATGTAGCCATTTTCTCCTTCCATGATGCGGAAAAGTGAAACTCCTTCAGCAGACAGCCTCTCTGCTCTCTCGCGGGAGGCACCAGGATCCTGGCAAGCTCTGTGCTCCAAAATCACTCTTCTCCAATTACATTCCCCCAGCCTCCTCCATGAGCCGGCCCCAGCAGCTTCTCTCTGCCGAGCCAGAGCCAGACTGGGGTTGTGGCCTAATGCATCACAGGTGGGTCCCGGCTCCAAACTCGTTCCAGATGGTCCCAGTCTAAGCTTCCCAGCAGCCCATTATATTCTGGCTATCTTGGGATTGTTAATGATGCTGAAGGACCAGGAGTCCTGAGGGTGGCAGAGGCATACACTGAAACCAAGACTTCTGAAAAAACTTCCATGTTGCTGCACCGACCATAATATGTGCATTCACCGGAACAAGTGTGTACTGACCTTCACTTTCAGAGGCCACTGCGAGGGGTCTATGAATCTGACATTGTGAGTGGTCTGTCTGCTTGGGTCACACAGCAAGTATAAAAGGGTCATCTGTACTCTCACAGAAAATAGCTGTGTTGCCGCTGGGCTTTTCAGAGAGTAAGAGTATATCCTTGAACCCTGGTAATTGCCCACCAGTTGTTCCTTAAGAGTGGGGCACACTGGGGTAACTGTTAGGGGCAGAGGGTGAACTTGATTTTTAACCCTTTTACAGCTATGTCACTGCTGGAAGAGTATAATACTTTGTTAATTCCATCTTTATATTGGCAAAAAAATTAAAAAAAAAACAACCTGATTCTACAAAAAGAATTTCCATCTCTCTTTCTAGCTGGAAAGCTTCCCAAGGCAGATAGCGGAAGCTCAACAAGTTTTGGACTGTTCTTCAACAGACTTTTAAATTTATGTTATGCTTTCACAAAAAGGAAAGCACACTTGAAACTAGTCATGCTTTGATCTCTTAAAAATTCAGGCAAAAAAAATTTGTATGAAGAACCAAGAATATGACATTTAAAGCCAGTCGTCCTTGGGTTTAAATCTCTACCTCATCACTTGCAAGCTTGGAGCACTTGTTGGGGAAACTGTTTGTGTTTTTGGCAGTCATTATCTGTGAAATGAGGATAATCCCAGCAGAAAAGGGTGTAGGGTTGGTTGTGCTTATGTTTTAATCCTCACGAAGTCATTCTTTATTTATTTGTTCATTCCCTGAGTGTCTGCTCTGAGTCAGGCACCGTGATAGATGACACCAGAAACCCTGTGAAAGAGACAAACTTGACACATTTAACTCAGTTCAACAGATATTGAAAGCCTGCTATACGCTGTCTGCTGTGCTAGGTGATGAGCAGAGTGATGCACACAATGTCTGTGCTCTTCACAGTTTGGTAGATTGATTTTACTACAGTGGAATTATTGCTACAACTGTATGCCGTGGTGTGGAGGACCTGGGGGAAGATTGTGCTGTGTTTGGGGTAGGAGAAGAAATTGTCAGCATATAAAATGCATATTCCTAAATTTTCCTCCCAGCCCTGTGATATTATTCCTAAAGTTCTCAAAAAGTGCATTACCATTCCTAAAAGCCTCAAAAGCTGACATACCACTACGTTTACTTTTTTGTACTATGAGAAATAGCAATTTCCAGCAGTCTGCATTTTACTCCTGAAAAATGACAACAGTGACAAACAGTCACAAGTGCTGGTGGAGCTCCTTTGAGCTGTGACAGAGGAAGTGGCTAGTGCGTCTCCTGATCCATCTTCCCTTCTGCCTTAGGAGCAAGGACGCTGGCTTAATTCTGCCTGAAAGACCGCATTGCTTAGCTTTCCTAAGCAATGATGGTTGGGCTAAAAAACAACAGGTTTTTCTGGATTTGTGTAGCAAGAGTTATAAGGTTATAACTGTCTGATACTGGACAAAGACTTAAATAAATACAACGTGACCCTGGGTCTGCAATAAGTGTGTGTGTGTGAATTCTTTATGTGTGTCACGTTTTTACCTCAAAGCAAGCTGCTTCCTGTTTCTGCTGTTCCCTCACCAGGGCCACACAGTACATTAGTGAAAGGTCTAAGATTCAGACGTTGGCTCTTTCTACTACAAACTGGGAAACCGAGACAGGTGAGATTTGAAGAGTGGCACTGTTGACAGCACACGGAACACGCTCAGCAGTGGTCTCGGTGCTGGATCTCTTACAGGTTCCCTTCACCCTGCCCCTCTTTCACTTCTGGTCCCCTGGAATTTAACAAGACCAAAATAAACACATTGGCAGTCAGCGCTGGTTCTCTGCAGAACGTGTGGATTGCGATACTTACACATGCACGGGGAGGGACAGTGGTGACCCAGAGAACACCTCGTAAGCAGGAGGAAGACGCAGCGCAGGCTCTTCTGTTTATACGGTCGTAGCACAGCGCGCGTTAACATCTCATCGCGCGCCCAGAGAGTGGGCCCCTTGCTCCCACGCTGCCTCTGAAAGCCGCTTTGGCCCATGAGGCGGACCTCTTTTTCCCCTGCATTTGTCTCTGCAGTTCCTATGACTTACCTCCTGGGTGCCCTGGCTGCGGCACCGTGAGAAAGTGACGATCAAACAGAAGCCTGACGGTCAGCTGCTCGGGCAGCCCCCGGACGCCACTTGTGTGCGAGGTTCCCACACAGGCGCGCACACCGGCAGGATCAAACTGGCATCAACAGCAGCTTCAGCAAAGCGCCTGGAGCAGGAGACAGCGCAGGGCAGTGGCCCGAGCAGCAGAGGTTTGGCTGCTGGCGGCGGCAGACCCCAGCAAGCACGCCTTCTGCCCGCCTTGGCCTCCTGCCGCCGCCCATGTCCTAGTCTCCTTCCTGCACTTGTGTCTGTCCTTTCCTACTTTTCCTCCTGCTGTTCCCTAGTCCTTGGGTGTCACTCATACAGCTCCATGCCTCTCAAGACTGGGTCAAAGCCAGATGACCTGTGTCATGCATCTCCTGTCTCTGATAAATCAGGGACATTGGGACACAAGGACTGTGTACTGGTGATTACAACTCCACGTAAAACTGGTCTGTTTTGAAAGTCATAACCATGTGCTCACTTGGGCAGCGCATATACTGAAAGTCATAATATGCGTGTTTAAGGATTTGACTTTACTGGGATGAGACCCTGATGGTAATAGAATTTTCTAAAAAAAGTTCAAATTACAAAATTTAAAAATAAGTGAAATGAAGTATTTAACACCTTGCAAATAAAAGTTTAGAAGCATAGTAAAAATCCAGCAAAATCATAAAAATATCAAACCTACTAGTCCAATAAACTAGACAAAAAGAAAATAAATACTATATATACATCAGCAAACATATTCGTGTACATTTAAAAATAAAATATGAATTTGAAGAAGTAAAATATTAAAAACAGCATCACTTTTATGTTGACGAGACAGGTAGATCCAATGATTTCCTGAAGATAAGGATGATTATCTTTAGATTTACTGGTTCATGTAATTCTGAGGCAGAAAAACCTGTATCAAAGCAAAGGGGTGGATGACCTGAAGGTAAAGGAGCTATTGTATAACAAAAAAATTCAAGGTAAAAAGTTTTCTTTGGGAAATATGTTTCAATGTTTGAGAAAAAATGTGTTCCAATAAGTCATGAGTTTTTAAATTTCATTGTTGTGTTCTTAAATTTCTTAAACACATTGTTGTGTTTTTAAATTTCACCTTGTGTTCTACTTGCTTGAAATCGTTTGTTAAAATAAGATCCTGCCTGCTGTACTAGTCAGGGTTCTCCAGAGAACAGAGCCAGGAGAAGGGAAGGGAAGGGGAGGGAAGGGGAGGGAAGGGGAGGGA
>PVLA01010117.1:0-67109 GCA_004027455.1 Hydrochoerus hydrochaeris | reverse complement strand
CTCTGCCTGATCAAGGCTTCTAAGAACCCTCTATAGTGTCACGTCTTCACAAACACCTGATGCTTAATGATTCCTGCTCCCCTCTCCCAACTTCCAAAATACTTGTTTAGCCCCAGCCAGACCTCAAAATAAAAGAGATGGCTTTTTGTAGACTAGAGGAGAAGCAGATATGGTTGGTAGAACACAAAAGAGAAAAATAGTTATTAAAGGAAAAGAACATACTAAAACTACAAACCTTCAACATCCTTTGTTCTTTAACTTTCACCAACACACACATTTCAGCTATGCCAACTGCCCAGGATCATCGCTTTCTCCAGCCTTGAAAACCTCCTCCACTAGCCAGAAGAGTAGGTGACCGGTGCCCTGAGGGAGGCTCCTGTTCCCAAATACAAACAACAAATGCTTCAAGGAGTGGAAGACCGTTTTCACTTTTGCCCTACCTGTGACCAAAATGCACACCTCATTGCCAATCTAGCAATGTTGCCCAGAACAGGTGGAAGAAAATTATGAATTCTACAATCAGAACCTTGAGTATTATAGAATTGACTAGCCAGAACATGCAAAGAACCCTTTCAAGAAAACAATACTAGGCTGTACCCTTCTTTAGTAAACAAAAGCATAGAGAATAGTGAAAGTGGGAAAAAAAAAGTTGGCAATGAAAGCTTAATATACACTGGGTAGTGAGAAACACTTTAAACATCTCAGGTACTCTTTGAAGAGAGGGTATTATCCTTTTAGAATTCAAGTATTTGGAGATCACTTTAAATAAAACAGAAAATGATAAAAAGGTAGAACATTAGGCTAAACAGAAAAAGAGAAAAATCTTTCTTCAGTTATCTGGAGATTAAACTCAAGATGGTATCAAAGCATGAGAACTACACTACTATGAAGAAGAAAGGAGGAGGAGGAGGAGGAGGAGGAGGAGGAGGAGGAGGAGAAGGCGGCTATGAAGAAGTCTGAGATCCGTATTTCCACTGTCTACAGATGTTATGAAAGTATTAAACTAAATAAAACAGTGTTTTCATGCCCACAATTCTCTCCACCCCACCCCTATAACCCCAAATCCCAGGTTGACAAGAAGTGGTTGAAGGTATTTTAAAAGACCTATTCTCGGAAAGTAGATTCTGGTTTGCTCAATCTAAGCAACGAGGTTGTGTAACCAGTTTTTACCTAAATTTTGTTCCATTCCTTTCTGAGTTTAGAGAGCAGCAGTTATCTTTATTAGACTGAATACCAGGAATGAGGTCGCCTTTCCCTCCAGGCCATTAGAAGCACTGTCAAAACAGTTTTGATTTCTTATACAATCAGACCTCCGAGTGGGTGGGGACCAGGATCTCCTCAGCTTCAAAGATAAAACACATCTCAGGGTGGGGGAGAGCCCTCGTGCACATCTAAGGCTATGGACTGCCTTACAAATCAGAAGCCAAACGAGCAGCAAACAAGTTTTCTCGCCAAAAGCCTAGGCGTTACATATATATGTATCAGGGCTGCACAGCAATATAAGCTTTTAAACATGCCTCCACAGACCACGTTAAGGTCACTCACTCGAGATCCCGCACCCCCTTTCCTTCTCACAAATAATAAATGCAGGTTGCCCAGTAAAATTTAAAGCTAGACTTGGTCGAAGCCATGGCTCTGCTGGGAAAAGTGGGAGAACAAGATTGGAAGTTTTAAAAGATACAGATCTATGAACCCCGCAGCACAGGGAACCAGAACTCAAGAGCTAGTGAAAAGTTAACAATTCTGCCTTGCTGTCCAGATTGATTTTCCTATCCCGTGGGCTGCCTTGCGCTCAGCTGCTTCGGACTCACAGCATCTAAACAATGACTGGAAGAGAAGGGAAAGTTCGCCGGCCGGCAGGACGCCCGCGCTCCCGCTCGGCTGGCAAGCTCGCTCTCCGGGGCGCCTCGCCGCTCCCTGCAACTCCAATTCCCCTCTCTCTCAGCACTCGATTCTTCCCGTCCCGCAGTGCCGAACAGCCTGAGCGCACCCTGGCTCCTTGCAGCATCCAGCCACCGAGGCAGACAGAGCAAGCCCTCCCGCCACAAGTCTGGCCCAGCGAGCCCTGTTATCACCCTGAGGACAGGGACGGTGGAGGCGCCGAGAGGGGACACCGGAGGGAACACCGCAACAGTTATGGCGCTCAAATCCTTTCCCGTGCAGCCCAAGAGCTGCAGCTCAGCTCGTGCGTCTGCTCCCGCCCCCATCTCAAGCCACCGGGCACTGCCCCAGCCGGTAGAGGGGCCACCAGGCACTTTACCTCAGCTCACACACGATCTGGTCAAAAGGCTCTGGAGATGCCACAGGCGACCGCTATGTGGAGCCAAGCGATATGGAGAGGAGCGAGGCCGGGCCGGGACACTGCGCTCCGAGCCGCCCGCTTCCCACTCCCCGAGGCCGCCACTCCCGCTGCCTAACGCGTGCGACGCCCCCGGCTCCTACCTTTGCGCAGCTAGGTCGGGGCTCCCTCCTAGCTCCACACGGGGGCCAGGCAACGTGCTCGGCAAGTCCCTTAGGGGTGGTTACCGCCCCCTTAACCACCGGCTTTCTTCTCTTCTCTCCCTCGCACCTGCCCTCTAATCCCCTTCTCACCCCCGCCCTCTCCGCCTGGCCGCGGGATTCGCTAGGGCCGCCCCCCGCGCCTCACCCGCCTGGCCCTTCAGGCCTCAGACCTGGTCAGGCAGTTGGGCGGCGGCGGCAGCCGAGGCGGCGCGGAGCACTATTGTATTCCTGACACTGTGCGCTCCCACGCTCCGCCTCTTCCCTTTCCTTCCTCCCCCACCGCTCCCTCCTTCCCCAGCCAGTAGAGCTCGCCATACCCAACTGGCTCCCCGCCGTCTGCCCGCCGCGCGCTCTTCTGGCGGGCTGGGCGCAGTCGCTAAAAGCTACTGGCTCCGAAGCTCCGCCCACAGAGCTCCAGCACCCGGGGCGCTCGCGCTTCAGGTGGATTTTTCCGCCCCTCCTCCCTGGCGCGCTGCCTCGCCAGGAGCTTCAGCTCAGCTTGGCGTCCTAGACTAGTTGAGACGCTTCATCAGTCGAAATACAAGGTAAGCTTTTCAATTCTAAAGTTTTCTGTTAAGTGGGACTTCATATATGAACTCAGCGGACACTAGTGATTTATATCGTTTGTGTTAGAAATACCTTTGATAATAAATCCAAGGTGGCTCTTAGTATAACTTGTACCCAGTTGCAAGCACAAATGGTTGGTTTATGATATTTGTGTGGCTTATTTACTGCCAACTTGGTTAGCCTACAACTCTCAGTTATCCAATCAAATAATAATCTAAGTGTTGTTGTGGAGCTATTTTGGTGACATAATTAAAACTCCAAGTCAGTTGGTTTAAAGTAAGGGAAATTATCCCGGATAATCTGAGTGAGCCTGAGTGAATCAATTGGAAAACTTCTAAACCAGAGCTGAGATTTCGGATAACACGCGCAGGCAGGCGTGCATGTGTGCCTGCGCGTGTGTGTATGTGTGTGTGTGTGTGTGTGTGGTTTTGGCCTATGCTTCTTGGTTCCAACCTCCAAATTTTTCTCTTCCTGTAGATTTTACAATAGTTTTGAATGAGTGAATGAACTAATTTATTAATTTACTATTTGTTTTGGTCCTTTGGTTGATATAGATGCTTAGCAGCAAATCTTTTTCTCTTTGGGTGTGGAAATACGCCATATACAGTTATGATGAACTCATAGTCATTTTCATTTACATTTCTATGATAAACAGCAATGTAGGCTTTTGTGTATAAGGGCTATTTTCCATACTAAGATGTAGTTCTATTTTGCAATAAATGCGAGTTCTAAAATATTCCTCCTCCTTCAGACTTACATTACTGAATTATGTTTAATTTACTCTGAAATAATTACAGATTCACAGAGAGTTGTAAAAATTATTACAGAAGAGTCTCATGTACGGGAACCCAGTTTTTTTCAGTGGTAATATCTTACATAACTCAGTACAACATCAAAACCAAAATACTACTACTCATTAGGTACTACTCATATAGCTTATTCAAATTTCATAAATTTTATACGCTGCATAGATCAGTCTGGGAGATTATTGACAGCTTCTCTATATTGTCTTCTAATACATATGCATGGTATGTCCTCTCCATTTATTTAAAACTTTTCTAAAAAAAATCTTTTCTGACTTCTCAATCAGCATTTTGGAATTTTCAGCATATAGATCCTGAAAAAGTTTTGTTTAAAGTATACTTTAGTACTTCATTTTCTTCAGCATAATTATAATGCTATTGTTTTAAATTTGCACTTCCATGTTCATTGTTTGTATATAGAAATGCAGTTAATTTTTGTGTTAATCTTGTATCTTGTGACCTGCTGAACTCAATTAGTTTTAGGAGTCCTATTTTTTAGGTTCTATAAAATTTTCTACATAGAAAATCATGTTGTCTGTGAATGGGGACCATTTTATTTCCTCCTTTACAATCATACACCTTGTACTTCTTTTTCTTGCCTTATTGTTCTGACTAAAATATCCAAACTATATTGAGTGAGAATAATAAAAGTGGATTTTTTCCCTTCTTCCCTTTCTCAGGGGGAAAACATTCCATCTTTCATCACTAAGTATTATGGTAGCTGTAAGTTTTTTGTAGACATTTTTATAAACTTGAGAAGTACCTCTATTCATATTGTGATGAGAGCTTTTTATCATGAATGAGTGATGAATTTTGTAAATGCTTTTTTTGCATCAAGTGATACATTATATGATTTTACTTTTTTAGCCTGTGGATATGGTAGATTGCATGGATTGAATATTGAAACTTTTGGGTTGTTTGTTTGTTTGTTATGTGTGTGTGTGGGGGTACCGGGGATAAAACCCAGGGTCTTCATGGTGAGATACATACCAAGCTCTTTTTCTTCTGTTTTTAATTTTGACTCAGGATCTTGATAAGTCCCCAAGTCGCATAGGCAAGGTCTAACTTGTGATCCTGCTGCCTCAGTTTCCCAGAGTGCTGAGATTATAGCCTGGCTGAATACTGACTTTTCAACCAGCCTTGCACAGCTAGAATAAAACCTTCCCCACCATGGTAAAATTATTTTTATACCTTGTTTGATTCCATATTGCTAATATTTTCTTGCAGATTTTTGTGTTAAAGTTCATGGGAGATAAAGTATATAAATTGGGGAGGGTTTGCTGTAATTCTTTGTCTGGCTTTGGTATTAGGATAACACAGGCCTCATAAAGTAACTTGGGAAGTTATGCAAACAAACGAAAAAAAAAAGCTAAGATAGCAGGCTCTTTGGAATCTGGGAACTTGGGTTTTAAGAGTGTTCTCACCATTTCCAGAACTGATAAGAGTGGCTTACTGTACATAATCTGTACAAATGTGGTTTATCCTGGGACCAGAGCTCTAGTCTCTTGATTTCCCAGCTGGGCAGAAAATATTTAATGTAGCAGGCTTGACTCTGGGGCTATGACAGGCTTGCTTGAAAGGCAGATCCTTGAATGGCATCTGGAACTTTGATTTGGGGAGGGTCCCCTCCATTTCTAGGACTGATAAAACTGTTCACCGTGCCTGTTTTGTACAAACAATATGTTTTAACACTGAACACGTCTCTGCTTTCCTTCTGGAAGTCTGGAATCTTGATAAGTATTAGGCAGAGGGTGCCTACGTGACCAATCCCCAATAAATGCCTTGGGAAGTGAGTTTCTAAGGAGCTTCCCTGATAGACAACATTTCACATGTATTGTCCTTACTTGTTCCTAAAGGAATTAATATAATTTCTCTAGTACAGAGCTCTGACAGAGGAGTCTTGGAAGCTTATACCTGGATTTCTTGAACTTCATCCCATGTTTGTTTTACTTTGCTGATGTTGCTCTGTTTGTAATAAATCATAGCATGACTATATGGTGTACTCTGTGAATCCTTGGCCACTGTTAAATTATTTTTATAATTTGATGAATTCCATAATGCTAATATTTTCTTTCAGATTTTTGTGATTCATCAAGCCTGGGAATGGCTCAGAGGACCTCTAGCAGACTGTTCCTTCCTCTTAGGTATTCTAGAGAAGGTTATGTAAAATTCAATTTAATTCTTTAAAATGTTTGAAAGAATTCTCCAATGAAACTATTTGAACCTGGAGCTTTCTTTTTTCAAGACCTTTTAAATTTTGAGTCTACTTTCTTTAACAGTTTGGATTATTTAGATGGTAAATATCATATTGATTGAATTTTGATAGTTTGTGATTTTCAAGGAATCAATCCATTTCACTTGAGTTATACACAAGGTTCTTCATAAAATCCCCTTATTTTCCCTTCAATGGTTGCAGGATCTGTGACAAAATTTCCTGTTTCATTTATGCTATTAGGAACTTGTGTCTACACTCCTTTTAATCTTATTCAATCTTGCTATAGGTCTATCAATTGTGTCAATCTTCTCAGAGGAGCAGCTTTCTGCTTCACTTATTTTATCTATTGTTTTTTCTATTTTCAGTTTCAATGATTTCTGCTCTTTATTATTTTTTTCTTTCTGCTTGCTTTGAGTTTATTTTGCTTTTCTTTTTCCAGTTAGGATCTTACTTGACCTTTCCTCTTTTTCTAATGTAAGCATTTAGTGTTATAAATTCTGTCAGCACAGCTACATTCCACAAATTTAATGTTGTATTTTCATTTTAATTCAGTTCACTATGTTTTTAAAAATTTCCCTCAATACATCTGGAGATGTGGGATGCTGGCGCTGGCCCTACCATGTCCCCCTGGGCCAGAGCCAAGCTTCCCACTGAATGGAATGAGCTTCTCCTTGGTCATCCGAAAGCTTTCCTAAAGGATGGGGAAAAATACTGGCACAGGCAGAACAGCAGCGGCAGAGCCCAATAGACACAGCCTTGCTGGCTTCCTCCAAAAAGCCTTGCTTGGGACCACCCTTAACCCTGAACTCCCAACGCAGAATCTATTTCTTTTAGAGAGCCCAAAGGACCACTCTGCTGGCTGGGGTCAGAGTTTTTTGACCAGCCAGCAGTCTCCCCAGGTCTGGGCATTTCTAGGATAGGTCCTAGTCTGGCAACTTGGTGATGGCACAGAACTCCATGGTTGCATTGTGGAGACTGAGGCATACTTGGGACTGGAGGATGAAACTGCTCACTTGGGTCCCCAGCAGACCTCCTTCCCTGCAATTGCAGCAGTTTCATGAAGTCTGGGATCCTGTATGTGCACCTCATCTATGGCATGTACTTTTCTTCATGAATGTGTCTAGCCAAGGGGATGGAGTCTGTGTCCTGCTTTGATCACTAGAGCTTCAGGGTTCTGGAGACCAGGTGGCAGCTTCATAGCACCCTCCAGAAGGACACTAGCAGCTGTTCCCTCAAGGACTTTGAGCACTGCTGTGGCCCCTCCAAGCTTACCAGGCCTTGGCCATTGACAAAAGCTTTGACTGTGGGACCTGACCTAGGATGAGCCTGTGTGACTGTGACATGGCTCCCTGGAGCGCAGTGCACAAACTGTGGTGGCTACATCTCATGTCAGCATCAGCTGTGTAGGGGAGTGGGCCCAGAAGCCCCTGCATTTGTGCCTCTGGGGCAACCCCTGGGTGCAGTGTAGTAGATAAAGTTGCTGAGCAGGACACACAGGCCTAAGCAAAAAGTGTGCTTAGACAGGCTTTTTAATTGTTTAAAAGCCAAATACATGCTTTTTTTCTAGGAAAAAAATTCCCTCAAGACTTTTTTTTGATCTACATTTGCTCTGTTCTCAAGAAGTGCATTGGTTTCCAAATGTTTAGAGATTTTCCTTGTTGACTTTATTATTTATTTTTCATTTGATTCTCTTATGGTCAGAGAACATACTCTGTGATTTCAATTCATTTGCATTCATTCATGTTTGTCTTATAATCCAGAATATGAGCTATCTTGGTCAATGTTTCATAGATATTTGAAAAGTATATGAGTTATGCTATCGTTAGGTAGAGTTGGATCTATAAATTAGCTCCTGTTGCTTTATAATATTGTCAATTCCATAATCTTGCCGATTTTCTGTACAGTAGTCCTATTGCTTAGAGGAAGGTACTGAAGTCTTAGTTATAATGGTGCATTTGTCTTTCTCTTTCATGACTATCATTTTGCTTCATGTCTTTCAAATCTATATTTATTGCTGCATTCACATTTAGGTATTCTAGGTGAATTATCCCATTTATCATTATATAATATCTCTCTGTACCTGGAAATTTTAAAATCTAGTTTATCTGGTCTTATTATATAGCTACTCCTGCTTTTAATAAGCTTCCTGGCCTTTTTTTTTTCTTTTTTTTGGTACCGAGAATTGGGCTCCGGCCCTTGCACTTCTGAAGCAGGTGCTGTGCTGCTACTTTTAATAAATAATGGTTGTGTAGTATATATTTTTCTATGCTTTTACGCTGTATCTACCTGTGTATTTGAACAGAGTTTTTTCTTTTTTTCTTTCTTTTTTTTTGTGGTACCAGGATCAAACTCACAATCTTGCACTCGCCATGCAGGCACTGTGCCACTGAGATATATCCCTGGTCTGAAGGGAGTTTCTTACAGACAGTGCATAGTTTCTTTTTAAAAAATTATTTTTTATTGAGTGTGGTGGAGCACACCTGTAATCCCAGTATTCTGAGTTAGGAGGATCACTGTGAGTTGCATGTTTTAGGCCAGTCTGGACTATTTAGTGAACTCAAACTAGCCTGAACTACATAGCAAGAGCCTGTCTCAAAAAGAAGCAAACAAACAAACAAAATTATTTGTGAATCTCTGCCTTTTAATTCATTTATTTAGAACATTTAACCAGATCATTGCTACTTTAGGGCTTAAATCTAACATTTAATATTATATTTCTCATTCCTCTGTTCTTTTCTTGCCTCACTGTGGGTTATTTGAATTGTATTTAGAATTCCATTTTGACTTATTTAGTGTTTTAGAGTCTATAACTTTGCAAAAACTATAACTTTGTGTAGTTTTTATAATGTTTGTTTTAGATTATGTGTGTACTTCGTAACATTCTACTCTTACCAGTATTTCACCTCTTCTAAGTGTAGGAACCTTATTTTCTGGTAGGTCTATTTACTCCTCCCTTGCTCCCCCTTTTGAAATATACTTTCTCTACTTATACTGAATCCGTCATCAGATGGCATATTATGTTTTGTTGAACAATTTACATGATTGAAAAAATGCATGAGAAAAAAATCTACAATATGTATGCTGATTTTTACATATGTCATTGTTTTCCTTTTCTAAAGTTCCAAGCCTCCTCTAGTATCATTACCTTTTTTGTTTGGAGATGTTCCTTTAGCCATTCATTAATGATGCATCTGCTAATAAAACTTATAAATTTTCTTGTCATCTGAGAATGTATTTTCTCTTCACTCTTGAAGGATTTTTGCAATGAACATGGAATTCAGGATTGACAGTTCTTTCCTTTTATCATTTGAAAAACGTACACTTCCTTCCAGCCTTAATGGTTTCAGATGAGAAATCTGCTATCATTTAAACCAGTGTGCCTCTATAGGTAATGCATGTTTTTCTCTCTAGCTGCCTTCAAGATTTTTTTCTTTATCTTTATTTTTCAAAAGATAGTTATGATGTGTCTCCGTGTGGATATTCTTGGTTTTCTTGGCTTACTTTTGTGAGCTGAGGTTCCAAAGACAATTTAGTTTTTAGAACCTGCACATCACTATTCTGATCTGCTTTGTTTGTGTGTTCTTCAGAGACCACCATGAAAACCTGAGTGGGATGCCACGTTGCAGTAAAGTTCTCAGACTTGCAGGCATGATGTTGTAAGTTTCACATTTGTATTAAACAGGTGTTTTTCCAGGACTTCTATGCAGATTTGAAGAATCTGTTTCTCCAGTTCCCTACTCTCTGAGATGATTCCCTCCCTCTAATTGAGAAGGTGAGGGGCACCAGCTGCTGCTAGGCATCAGAGCTTTTCATTTAGTCTCAGTTGGCATAGCAATAGCAGGGAAGAGTGGAAGCAACTGTTTACATCCTCTGCTGATACCAGAGGTGGTCTGGCATATGGTAACACCACTAGCCTTAGAGGAAAGTGCTTCTCTGGCCTGCCTTGTGATGGTAGTCAAGAAATCTGAGCCTCACTGGTCCAGTCAGTGCTAGCATGGGGTGAAAAGTGTTTCCTTAAGCTTTCTGGTGCCACGGAGTGGGAGTAGGCTTAAAGTCTTAACTGGCTACCTGCTGCTGCTGCGTGGGAGACAGCAGTATGAAGCTCCAGCTGGTGGAGCACACTTCTTCCAGTTGCTTGGTGCGATCTAGATCCCTATTACTCTGGCTCTAGGCAGATGCTGCTGCCTGCAGGGGAGGAAAAATGCTTCCTCAGGCCCCTCAGGGGTCACCCAGACTCTAGCTCAATCTCAGCTGGTGCTCCCTGAGGAACGTGTTTCTCCAGCTACCTGCGACCACAGAGTAGGGGTCGAAGTACTATAGCATACAGTTGGGTAGGGCTAGTGTTGTCTAAAAGGTTTTTCTTTTGCTGAGTTGGGTTTCTCTCCTTTCGCAGTCCTTTGGGCACAAAGAACAGGTTTTTCTTTGATTTTTCGTTTGTTGTCTGCTTTGACAGAAGAGAATTAGGTAGGTTGCAAGCCTCTCCAGAACTCAGTATCAAACTTGTGGAAGATAAAAAGAAAAGCCAGAGAGCTCATATAGTGTCTTTTGTTTTCTTTTGTCTTTAAGACAGGGTCTCACTATGCAGTTCAGGTTGGCCATGAGGTCACTTTGTAGCTCAGGCTGGTCTAAACTTGCTAGGATCCTCCTGCCTCAGCCTCCTGAGTGCTGGGAAGATTATAGGCTTGCACCACCGTGCCCCGGTTTGAGTGTCATTCTTTAGGTGCTGAAATCTCTGTCCAGTCCACTAACTCTCCACATTCCAGAGTCCTCTTATAACAAGTTTTGTATTATTTTTAGGAAGTTTAGTTGTACTTAGCAGGGAAAGACAAGGAAAAATAAGTCTATGCCATCTTGTCTTAAACTTGAATTTACCTCAGTTTAAAATAATGAAATAACTGAGAAAGAGATTTTTCTGTATTAATTGGGAAACAGTTGACTTTGGGCATCATGGTTTCAATTTGCACTTTAAAGGCAAAATTATTTTTCTTTTTCATTTATAAAGTGGGTCTGGTAATGCTTGGACTTTTGTGGAGTGAGACTTTGAGAATGCATAAGGAATTGTTTATCTGTCTCTGTTGAAGCACTGGTTGGTGAAACTGGAATCAAAATCTTTAAACCATGTGTGCTGTCATACACATACTATGGTGGTGTAACTTGGCAAAACTGGGCTCAGGAGACTGATAAAATACCAAAGAAATATAGAGACATTTAAATGTTCACTCTTGGCAAGACTTCCTTTCCCTTTTATCCTTTCTCATCTTTCTTTCTTGACTGTCACATCTCAAATTTCACAAGATATAAATGCATAACAGGTCCTAATTTCCTTAGGCAATAAAATACCTACTTTCCAGTTGAGGTCATCTTATGTGTACATTGTAGTATGTATTTAAATTCATAGACAAATGGTCTAGAAGGATACAGACCAAAACGATAATGGTAGTTATAGATGGAGAGTAGGGATTAAAGAGGTTTTAGATTTATCTCCAATTTTTCCCAGGGAAAAATAAAACTCTATGTTATTTACATTATTTATATAGTTAACAATAATAAAACAAAAATAACCTGTGTGTGCTGAGCCACATTAACTCTGATTGCTGCGACCCACATGGTTCTTGAGGTTCTTGGGGTAAAGGACCCTGAGAGGATGAGAAAGTAAAGAAGAAACAAAAGCTAAGGTCAGGTGGAGCCCTTACTCTTTCCCGATGGTAGGAAAGGAACTGCTCAACCATTGTAGCAGTTTTATTTGTACACTCGGGAGGGTAAGGTCAATTTCAGCCCCCTTCTCTGTCTAGCCACTTGTTTGCCTGGTTGGCTTAGGCCTCTTGCCTTCTTGGAGCCAGAACAACTCCTTTACCTGGTTGCTTTGGAGTCTATTTTCAGGGCTGGCCTTGCTTTAGCCCCACACATGTGATCAATATCCAGCTTTAGCTGCTTGCTATATCTGATACTGAAAAAAATTTAAGATATGTTCTGTTTTCCTCAGTCAAAAATTATTTCACATTCATGAGACCTGGTGACACCTAACATTTATTCAAAACTTCACCACCATGTCTCATAAGAATATGTTCAGATAAAATTAGAGAATTGTTGATCCTTAGAAAAGCAATTGGAAACATATCAATTTTATCTACACTCATGATTGAAATGGTAACATGAAAAATGTAATGATAACGTATAAAAATGAGTTTATGCCAGGTATGTTGGTTCATGTCTGTAATAGCATTCTGGGAGTCTGAAGAAGGAGGACCATAAATTCAAGTGCAGCCTAGGCAAGTTAGACTCTCAAAAAGTAAAAAAAAAGTGCTACACATGTAGCTCAGTGAAAAGTCCTGCTCTCAATCTCTAGTACTACAAAAAATGTTTTTATATGCATATAAGTATACACAAAGGAAATTGCAAGGAGTGTTGTAAATGTAAGAATTTGATCACTAGAACCCTCACTTGATACTTTGGTTCCTATTGATATCTGAAATAGTGCTACCAAATGGAGACAACCTATCAAAAGAATTGGAAAGTACTTTTAACTCATATGATTTCACCTGTGAATGCAAAAAAAAATCAGCATTTATGGAGTATCTACTGTGTTCCAGGAATTTAACTTGTATTTTCTCATCTGACCTTCCCCAAGCTCTCAAGATAGTAATCATCATTTACATTTTGCAGGTAAGCAAATGAGACGCAGAAAGAAAATAATTTGCCCACATTATTAGCGAGTAGTAGGTATCTTTCAAAATGAAAATGCTTTCTATCCTTTTGTAGGTTTGAGTATTTTCAAAGCATCCACCGTTTGTATCCCAAGGGAGAGTAGAAAGAGCAACTAACATAGCCTGGTACTCTTTAAACATTTGTTCCATGAGAAAAATAATTTTACAAATGAAATATACACCTATTCTTGAAATTCTTCCTTTTTAGGTGTTGATTTTAACTGAAGAACTAATTCACTCACCAATTAACTGAAAACAGTTTAGTAGAATCAAACAATAGAATATACTCAATGAATGCCAGGTAGCTAATGACTTTTATAGAAAAATACATGTTAAAACTGATGGCATATATCAATAACACTAACTTTTTTTGATTCTTGGATCCTTTCTCAAATCAGGTTGTGATTTTTTCACAGAGAACAAAATATTCACTAATGGAAATTAAAAACAAAATTAACATCAAACATCACTCTAATGGTCAGTTTTATATGTCAACACATAAATTATACACTAATGTACATGGTATTGTGTTTTGTAGATATGATTCAAGTCTATAATCAGTCAAGATTTTAATTGAGCAAAACTATCCTTGATAATCTGTAGGTCTGGTTTAATCAGTTAAAGGCTTTAATAGCAGAACTGAGCTTCCCCAAAGAAGAAATTCTGCCTGTGGACAGCAACATCAGCTTGTACCCAAGAGCTCCCACCTCCCCTTTCTGTTTGCGTACCCTAAGAATTTCATACTTCAGACTTGCTTAACTGGCCTCCACATTCATGTAAATGTGTGTGTGTGTGTGTAAAAATGATTCCATTTATCTGTTGGAATCCTGACTAATATAATCATTCTCTTTGCTTTTATATATAAATTTATATGCATAAAAAAACTCATTTCATTTTCCTTGAACTTTGTGTTCTTTTCTTACACTGGATTTTTCTAAGTCAGAAGACTCAAAGTGAAAGTGATTACAGAGAATGCTCATCTTCAGAGACAAACCACCAGTGTCCATATTAGAATTAAACTGCATTGTCATCTAAATGAGATCTCAGACGTCTCTGTAGTCAGCTTTCTGATGATAGAAGCAACAGAGCTTTATGGGACAGAGGCACATGTAAATTGCTTCAGACCTCCTCCTATAATAGGCACTATCCAGGTTCATCTATAAGTCTTGTATTCCTGATGTGATAAAAGAAGCAGTTTGTTTTTAATCACAACAGCAATAATTTTGATTCTTTAATTATCTAGAAATTTCTTGGGAATATTTTAATTTTCTTGGAGAAATTATCCAAATGATTCCATCTTACTTTTTATCTCCCTAAAGAAACTTCTGGGTTAATTTTGGAAATGTTTTTAAATCTTTTCCCTTCTATTTATTTTTAAAAGTTTTTTCATATAATCATTTAAACCTGAACTTCAGAAATGATTTAATGTGGCTGACAAAGATGCATTACAAACAACACAGTCATATAAAGTAAGATTGGTAGGTAAAAATGTAAAGGGAAAGAAGAGAAAGTAAAAAAAAAGTATAATTGTCTATAAAATTTATGTGGTTCATAGGTCAGGGTAGGGTAGCAACATGCAATTAGAATGAAAAGATAAATTACACACTTCAAAAGGTTCATGAGAATGTATCAACTAGTGATTTCTTACTGTTCATTTTTTTGAAATTCTGTATTTTTTCTACCCTTTTTTCTGTTTTGCTTTATTTTTCCCCTCTCTTTAAATAAAATTTTAAAAAGGTTCATGAGAGAAAATCAAGCAAACTGTTTAAGAGAATCACAACTATTTTTTGATGTAAAGACAGGCACTCCACTAGGGCAGTGGTGGCAAACCTATGACACGTGTGCAGCAGAAAGTTCTAAAAGATTTGACGTCACTGTAGAGGAACTCTTATCCTATTGACAATAGACAAAGCAATACATCTAACCACAAACATCAAGAAGAGGTTTAAAAAACATTTCCAGGTAGCAACTGATTCTAATTATATATTTTATGCTTTCCTCTAACTTGGAAAGAATTTACCTGCAATTGCACAAAATGTAGTCTTCATATTGCTTACTTCATGCTTGACTTGAGAACCTACTTTGGGGCTGAGGGCATATCTCACTGGAAAAGTAATAGCTTGGCACGCTTGCGGCATTCAGGTCTATCTCTTGGGTAGCAACAGACAACTTTATCTAGTGGAGGTAGCCAGGTGTGGGGTGACAGGGACCAAGGATCCTCCTGAAGCATTGACTTGGTGTGGGTGTCAGAGGTCAAACAGGATAAGGAGGGTATAGGCACATGAGATGAGAATTGGGGTGCTCCCTAGCTTAGGGCATTGGGGTCTAATCCAAGTGAAAAGTTCCTCTTTGTATGTAGAATATATTAATTTTTTTAAAATTTTTGCAATATAGTACCAGAGATTGAACTCCCAGCCTTAGCACTGAGCTGCATCTCCAGACCTTTTGAAAATGTTTATTTTAAAATGGTCATACTCAGTCAACAAGTTGCCCAGGCTGGGCTCAAATTTGATCCTCCTGTCTCTGGTTCCCAGAGTGCTGAGAAAACAGGCATAATCTGGTTAATGTAATGGCATATGCCTATAATCCCAGCATTCTGGGAGACAGAGACAGAAAGAAGGCATGTTTGCCAATTTCACAACATAGTAAAGACCTTGTTTCAACATAAAAAATAAAAAGGGCTGGGAGGTAGCTTAGTGTATGGGCCCTGGATACAATCCCTAGTACTACGAAAGAAAAAATAAAATTCCTCAAAATGAAGGTGATCATCATTTGGATTACTCATATAGCTAACAGTCTACCTAGAGAAATATTTAAGAGTTTCAAAATAGAAGATGTCACAAGATGATACAAAACTACTGACAAAAAATGACTGTTCTCTTAACTACTGTACTGTTTTACCCTGAAGTGTGTGGGACACATGAGAGTAGTGACATAGCTAGAGTTCATGTCACTCGGGGGGGTCTTTCAATTTGCTATCCTCCCAATATATCTGAATGGAGTAAATTGTTATAACATAATTTTCCAATAATGCCACCCACAAAATATGCCACCCAGGGCAGGACCCCCTACCCCAGCTATGCCACTGCATGGAGGGAAGCAAGGAGAAAAGATCTCAAGTAGAGCACATGATTAGGAAGCTGATATAGTCACCATGTGGTCAGTGGTACACATTAGGTTGATGAGGATAGTTATGAAAAAGAGGGAATGGTTCTGCATAAGAGCTGCTTGGCAGTGTGAAGAAAGAACAGTCTCAGATGACCCCCAAATGTCAGTGGTATAACTGAGATAATTGCATGTCATTGATAGAAATAGAAATGCCAGGACCTGGAGACCACCTGGGAAGAAGGAATATAATATGTTTTGTTTAGTATAGGGTGAGAACAGGAGAACAATTACTTAACTACTCAAGTGAATATATTTGGTAGAAAGTTAAGATTGAGGAATGGCTTGTGCTTAGTAGTGATGGTGGAATCTGTGAGAAATGTTCATATACCACAGGGAAATGACACAGGAGCAGCAGCTCCCCTTTGTGCCCTCTTTGATCTCCCCTCTGACATCATACTTTAGTTCCTACTTGGGTGTACTTTTGACAATATATGTAGATTATATCGGATTCAGAATTATAACATGCCAGACTTGGCTAAAATACTTGACAAAATTTAAAAAGAAATGGATGCCAAGAAGACACTCCATAGCTCATGAGGTCAACTCTAGAACTACCTTTTGGATACACTGATTCTGCTGCTTTTCAAGGCCCTCATAGCTATCTGAATCCTGGACTGGGGGTTTAATCTCCAGCCTCAATGATTTTCTCCTTCGCTAGACTGCATTGCCTTAGAAGAAAAGTATGGGCACAAGTTCAAAACTACCCCTGCTTTTTCAACAGGTGGAGAAAAGTAAAGGAAAAGGGGTAGAGAAAATAAGAACTGAGGGACTGGTGAGGTGGCACATGAGTGTAATCTCGGAAATAGCAAAAATAGAGACTAGCACAGAGCCTGGCCAAAGAAGCAGGGCTCAGTGAAGTCATAGATTTGATTCAATGTTACAGCAATCTATTTAGGGAGACATTTTAAAGAACAAGAGCATGATTATTAGTGAAAAATGCTATAGGGAGCAAGTGTGATACAAAAGAAAATCTAGATGATTGAGAAAAAACTAGGGACATTGATAAAATTTAGAAGCACTCTTCTAAAGAGTAAGTGGCATTGACACTGGTAGCATTCTCATGAGGTAAAAAGGAGTGATGCATATAAGTAGCAATAAAAATTGGGTGGCCAGGCTGGATGCAGTGGCACAGACCTGTAATTCCAGCTACGCTGGAGGCTGAAGCAGGAGGATGACAAGTTCAAGGTCAGCCTGGGCAATTTGGTGAGACCTTGTCTCAAAAAAAATGGCACAGGATGTAGTTCAGTAGTATTGCACAAGACCCTAGGTCAATCCTTGGTAGCAAAAAAAAAAAAAAGAAAAGAAAAGAGGATGACAACGCTTTGTCAGCTGACTTGATATGTTTACTTCTCATCACTTAATCAAGCTGGAGTTCTTTTATATTCCCTCAATCACTGAGAAAACATCTTCCTCTCTGGGCTGCATTCAATCTGTGATATGAAGCCAAAGGTCATCTTTTTCCAGTCATCTTTGAGCATTAGTTTTTTTTTCCTGTCTCTAAATCAGCACACATACTTAGCTGCTTTGGTTACACTGGTCTTCTCAGAAAGGCAGCTCAAGATTTTTTTTACTCCTTTGTCTCCCACCTTCCCACTCAGAAAATGTTGAACTGGATTGAGAAGACTCCGTGGTACTAGGTTGAACAGTCACAGAAAGGGGAACTTTCAGAGAACTAAAAGCTCTGTGGTTGTCTCTATCTTCTGTCTGGAAGTGCCCTTTTGCTGAATCTTCCTTTTGTGTCAGCTATACCAAGGATTAGAGGGTTCTAGGGAATCAAGACAATTATTTCCATTATTTTCCCTGCAGGCATTCATAGGCAAGGATTTGTCACATCAGTGGAGAAAGAGCCAAGCCTAGAATGTGGGTTGGTGCCTTACACTTATCTAGCAGAGAACAATTGCTATCATCAGCCTCATTCCTCCCAGTTCTATACTGGAGTTTGAGGCTAAAGCCCCAGTCCATGATAAAGAGTCACTTTGTTTTGTTTTATACTCTGGCATAGGTTTCTCTGAGACTCCCTGAAAACAGGTAATGAGACAGGATTCAGGTTCTGCTGTATCCTGGTCAAGTATGTTCTAAACCATATTGATCTCATGCCTTAATAGATCTCCACTTCCCAATTTCAAATAAGTGACCCTGAACAAAGAGGTACTTGACCTAAGTTTCAATTTCTTCACCTCACAAAATGGGTCCCATAATATGGTCTTCACATTTTTGATGTGAAGGTTAAGTGATAATGTTTGCAAAATACTTAACACAGTGCCTGGCTATTATAGGAGGTGCTCAATGAACAGTTGCTGTTTTTTGTGGGGGGAGTACCAGGGATTGAACTCACAACCTCATGCTTGCCAGGCAGGCACTTACGCCACTGAGCTAAATCCCCAGCCCTGAACAGTTGCTATTGATGTTATTATTGGTACTGCTGAGCAGTACAATGTTGTGATTAAGAGCAAGGACTCTGGATCTGTATTCTGAGCTTAGCATCTGCTTGGCTATAGGGAAATTAGCTAACTTCTTGAAGCTTCAATTTCCTCAGTCATAAAAACAGTAATAGTACCTCTCTCCTAGGGTTAGCCAGAGATTTTCATATATAAAATGCTTAACACAGAGCCATACATAGAAATAGCTGCTGTATCTTAATAGCATTTAAAAACCCAAACCCAATTTTAGTCAACTGATTTCTGGCCCTTCCCACAGGTAAAGTGGGAACTACTTCTTCACACATTTGTAGGAGGGAGTAGAATGCAACATTTATCCATAAAAATGCACACTTAAAATGTGTTGAGAGTAGAACTTGTGTTTTTCAATTTAAAAATTTATACTCGTAGATTTTATAAGGGCACTATAACATTCTCAGCATCTACTGTTGGCCCTTCACTTACATTTTTCCTTAAACTCAATGCTAAAATAAAAACAAAAATCAGAACAGCACTGATATGTGGTGCTGATAGATGTATGAACAGTACTATGTAGACTCAAATGCTGCCCTGCCTGATACACTATTGCCATAAACTTTTATCATTTATTTGCTCTACAAATACATGCTAATATCACAGAATTTATGATATACCTGACCAAAGATGTGTAAAGGATGTCAGCCTTTTTTTGTCTCAAGTATCTTAACTCCAGGCTCAAGTTAGAAATGTCTGACTGTTCAAATCAAAGCCCATGGGGTTTTTTCTGTTATGATATCTTTAAAGCAGTAATGAGAAGGGGGTGGTCATATGCTACTCAAATTCTGGTCCACTGCTTCAATTGACTAAGTTTAAGGAAACAGTTTCTGAATAAGAAATTATAATTAAATCTTGTATGAAAACATGAATGTATTTATACTGAGGAAACAAAGAAAAACTGCAAAATTAAAGTAAGATATGAATTTTGGATTTTGCCTTTCTTTCAAATTTTACATTTGTTCCAGGAAAGAAAAGCCATTAGTATCACTATATTCCTCCCAGAAGTTGGAACTACACTGAACACTTGCCTAGATAATCCAGCATGTTTTATTTAACGATGTCTAAGCTTATCCCTTTTAACACTCGAAGTGGGAAGATGTCAAAAGATAAAGAGGGTGACAGATTTCAGGGAAGACCAAGTGATTCTCTTACAAGCCCAAAGCAAGCAGTTGCATGGTTATTTTGTTTTGTTCTGGGGATGAATGCAGGGCTTTCACACTAACCTACACTCCCAGCCTTTTTTATTTTTTATTTTGAGATAAAGTCTCACTAAGCTGCCCAACATAGGCTCAAACTTTGAATCCTCCTGCCTCAACTTTTCAGAGTGCTGGGATTACAGGTGTGTTACACTTCACCCAGCTGTGATTCAATTTTAACTCAGCTTCAGTGGTAATTAACAAATCACCACTTTGGCTTTATGTAATGTTTCTGAATTGAATAAAACAAGTTTGAGTAGATGAACACATCAGATGAAAATTTAACTCAGAAACGTCTGTGTTCTGATCTGTTCCCATTGAACACCACCAATATTGTTAATGCTTTCTAGGAGCTTTAGTTGGCAGAAACCATAGTTATTACTTCAACACAAAATAAACTAAAAAAGTAGCTTAAGATTAAAGAATATTTTTATTTCAGAAGCAATAAAGGAGAGTACACGAAGGGAGAATTACAAAAAAGACTAAAGTCTGATCCTGCAGAATGAAGCACTGAATTGTGAATCATTCAATCAGAAACATTTATTAAAAAACATAAATCACATTATTAGACTTTCAGCTACTCTAGGAATGTAAATATTTCTAACTCTTGATTCTAGAGTTTGATTCTAACAGTTCAGCACAAGAATCTCAAACTTTACTGCGAATGTGAACCCCCTGATTATTCTCTGAATATGTCTTAGTAGATGCTTATTCAACATCTGGGGTGGTGCTTGAGATTCTAACTGGTTTCTGGTTGAAACTGATGATGTTGGTCCACAGATCATATAGTAGCAAGAAAGGCGTGGGTAAAGAATTGGAATAAAGTGTTATAAGTACTTGAAAATCCATGTAGAGTACTGTGCAAGCCTTTCTAACTATGAGTATTAGAAAAGGCTTCCCATAGTAGGAGATGGATGAGCTGAGTCTTGTTCTTGTAATCCCAGGGAAAATTGAAGAGCCTATTTTGTAGTTCAGTATAGCTGGACATGCCATCTAAACTTTCTAACTTTCAATTTCTTTCTCATTTACAAAACTAGGAACTGAGTCAAATGTGATGGGATACCTATAATCTCAGGACTTGGGAGGCTGAGGTAGGAGTTTAAGACTAGCTTGGGCAACACAGTGAGTTTAAGGCCAGTGTTAACTACATAGTGAGACCCTGTCTCAAAAACAACAACAGCAACAACAACAAGAATAGGGCTTTCTATCACCCACACTGACAGTTTATAGATGAGGACCAGCCCTTACCAGGAAAACACTGTATCATCAAGAAAGGAAGAAAATTAGGGATTCAAACTAATAGGCTTTTAGACCCTTCACAGCCCTGAAACTAGATGACTCTAATGAGATAAATTATAAAATCACTTAATATAATATCTGGTTAGAAGTTAGGGTGAAATAGTATAAAAATGTTCTATTAATGAGACTTAACAAACTGACCAACACTTGTCAAATTAAGGTACATCAGTGACTAAGCAAACAGCACTTAATAGCCTCTTAAACCTGTTTCTTCCTATTCAGCTGCCTATTCATAGGCAAGTATGTGGCTTTTAAAGTATATGGACTACTTTAAAAGAACATCATACTCACTTTGCACAGCACAATATTTAACATGTAAAGTGCTTTTTATTTTCAAGGCACTTTACAAATATTGGCAAGTTGTCACACAATTTGCACGTTAATGCTCATTAATCCAATTACAAGTGGACCAGATGAAATTGAAGCAGTGAAGACAGGCCCTAGAGACAGGATCAGAGCCAAAGTGAGAACTCTGGAGGGCTCTCTATCACCTTTGGTGACTGTTTCTAGATGAGAACTGGCCCTTATCAATAAAGCACTGAATCACAGGAAAGGAAAAAAAAATCATCATTTCTGAGCATCTTGCTGAAGCTTGCCACTAAACTCTAAAATGTCATATAAGGAAAGAGACAAAGTATTATACAGGCTTATTTCCACTCCCCTCCAAACGTTCAATCTACCCATGAGAAAAATGAGTTAAGAGTGACTCCATTTTCACAAAAAAAGTTTTTCATTTTCTGTTGCTTAGGTTTTGGTCACTGTATCAAACACCAGAGATAAATAATCTTTTAAAGGGGAAAGGTCTATTTTGGCTCTAGGTTTCAAAGGTTTCATTTCATGGCCAAATGGCCCATTGCTTTTAAGCTCCTGATGAGGAAAATCATAGGGGGTAGGTCCATGGTGGAGTAAACTGCTCACCTCATGGTGGCCAGGAGAGGGTGGAAGGGACCAGGATCCACATATCCCCTTCCAGGGCACATTCCCAGTGACCTAACTTCCTTCTCCTACCTCTTCACCTGCTGAAAGTCCCATTGTCTCCCAATAGCACCTCAGGCAGCAGTCATACCTTTTGACACACGGGATTTGGGGGGATATTCCAGAACCAAAATATTAGTGTATTAGTATCATTTATGTGAAGTTTGATTTTTTGAGTGTTAACATTTTAAAAGTATTTTCTAGAAAGGGTTTTGAAGAAGTAATCATAATTACAATATTATTCTCTTTCTATAGAGAACAGTTAAATATATCCCTTATAAATGATTAAAACAAATTTTAGACACCAAGAATTATCCAGTAAGAATTTTATTATTGTCTTACAATTTCTGTTTTCCCTCAGTGCTCCAAATGTTGTAGATGTATGTGTAGAAACTTTATAAGTAGAAATAAAAATGTTATTTAAAAACTGACCAATCTGTAATTTTAATACTTCTGATTTATGAGTTAGGAGAGGGAGTTTAATATAAAAGTCTAGTAAATTTGGTAGCAACTTAAAAATAAGGTCCATTTCTGTAAACCTGAAAGGAAGTATAATACAATTCACTTTTTAAAAATATGGAAGTGAAGATATCTAATCTTAGTAAATATTTAATCATAATAAAATTATTGTTTTTTATTTAAAGAGAAAACAGAAAAAGGGTAGAAATATTACAGAATTTCAAAGAAAAAGATAAACAGTAAGAAATCACTAGCTGATCAATTACATATTGTCCTTTTAGAAGTAGGTGTTCAAGTTACAAAGTTAAAACATACAAAATGGACAGTGAGACTGTAAATAGTTCTGTTCAACAATCCAACAAGAACTTAGAACTATGGTTATCAATCCTACACACTTAAATATACATGCAGTTATATCTTTTATAGCACTTTCTATTTCCTCTATGATTCCTTTTAATAAAGGAAGCATTATATTGGAAACTGCTTAGATTAAAACAGGTTTTCGAGTGAGCGGCCCCAAGATCCGGCCACAGCCATGGTGGAACCCAGGCGGCTGCACAAAGAAGCAATTTGCCTGCCCATTTGGTAAGCGCCTTCCTCTGGCGTAAGCCAGGAGGAGAACCAGTGAGTGGTCCCGAGATCTGGCCACGGCCATGGTGGAACCCAGCAGGCTAAACAAAAAAGCAATTCGCCCGCCCTCTTGGTAAGCACCTTCATCCTGCGTGAGCCATTAGGAGACCCGGTAGTGTCTCCTATGAGCCTACCGGCTTGGAATCAAACATCCCCAACCCCCGTCTCTGTTAGCAACTGGGGAAAGAGGTCTGAGCATCTCTTGGCAGGATGACTGTATGCAATATAGCAAATATGTGGGGTCTTCTCTATCTTCTGTTTGAAAGCAAATGTTGTTTTCAGTTTTGTTTCATTATGATTAATTGCTTTACTCTATTCAATATTCTCTTTCGATTGGTTTTATAATGTTCTGTCTTTGGTTTGATTTTGCTGTACCTAATTGACTAGACAACTATTGTGAAGATAATGAGATATACTATGGTACCTATTACTGTTATCCCGGTAACCTGCTGTGAAGTTCTGTACCAAATTCACTGCACTGTCTCAATTGGCTTTGTTCTGTCTTGTTCTGTTGTATTTCCACTACCTTCAAAATAAAAATATAAAGAATCAAAAAAATTAAAAAATAAAATAGGTTTTCTACTTCTTTGCATTTTTTCACAGTGCCTTATGTATACACAGAGACACACAGAGACATGCACACATAGCATACAATTTCTTTTTAATATATAACATAGATTAGTACATTTTATTTCACTTTTATTAAAAAATTTGGCACATATATGTTATAGAAATGCTCTGCAAAAGTGAGTGTTATGAAAAACAAAAAAAATGAGTGTTATGCTGGGCACAGTGCTACACACCTGTAATCCTAGCACTCTGCAGGTTGAGGCAGGTGGACTGCTACTAGTTCAAGGCCAGCCTGGAATACATAGTAAGTTCAAGGCCAGCCTAAGCTACATAGCATGACCCTGTCTTAAACAACCAAAAAAGAATCAGTGTTAAGCCATTTTCATTTTAACATTTATTACAAATCATATTTTATAAACACTACGTAAATTGTATATAAAAGGTATGTTATAGATATACAGAAACAAAACAAAACTAACAGTACTTATTAATGTAAAAGAAACTAATATGTTTAAACATGTATAACTTAATAAAATTACTAACTTCATTGCCCATAATTTTTCATGAATTTCTATTTCAGTAGTGAACTATAATACATTTTGATTACTATCAATGTTTAGAATTATAAAAATAACTATCATTACTTAAACAAATCTTTTCAAAATTCAGAAGCCAAATGACTATCCTTAAAAGACAAATTAGGCTGAGGATATAGCTAAATAATAGAGTGCATGTCTAGCATGCATGATGCCCAGGGTTCAACCCCCAGCACCACCAAAACCAAAACCAAAAGAAAGAAGGAAAGAAAGAAAAATTAAACACAGGTAAAATCTCTTACCTAATTGAAGAGTAAAAATTTAGGCTTTGATTAATAGATACTAAATTTAGTGGAAAATTTTAAATCAACATCTCCCTTATTATTATATTCCTGAGTTTGCTAAAATATCATAAATAATGAACTCAATCTATATCTTTGCATAGCATTGTATTTTAGTTTTCAAAAATGAAGTATTGTGATTATTTTAACTGTGAATAATGATGTTTAATAATATAATGATATGAGGCAATATATTTAATGTAGCTTAACTTAGGTAAAAGTTACTGTCCTCTAACCACTATTTGTAAAGATTATTTGTAAATTATGATCAAAATTAAACCTGTCACCAATTTTTATTTGTACCTTATGAAATCATATTGAATTTTTAGAATAGAATGTTCTTAATAAAAGAAATGAAATTGTACAACGCTAATGGTTCACACAGAGCTAGGCACAATTTGGAGGGTCAATATTACTAATGTAAAGAGTTTTCTAATGTATTATTTCTACATATTAATGTGAAATTCAATATAGTAGTTAACCTGAAAATATCCAAAAATATTTTAAACATGAAAATGTATTTTTAGTAACAACTGTAAAAATAATTTTTACAAGTGGCCATTTGAGGTCTTAGTTTTATCAAAACAGAATTAAATTTCAGATTTTAAAATAGGCCTTTTAAAAATAGGCCTATGGGGCTGGGTGTGTAGCTCAGTGGTAGAGAACTTGCCTAGCATGTGTGAGGCCCAGGGTTTGATTCCCTGTACTGGAAAAAAAATAAATAAAATAGGCTTATGCAAGCTGTTTTCCTATTAGCTGCATGCTTTGTGGATGGCAGGTTCAGCACCTTTGCACAAGATCAGCCTATCGACATCCTTTGAACTGATTATAACATACTCCTTTAAAGACTTTGATCTAAAGACAAACTGTGCATCTGAGGATTAGGTCTAATAATATAGACTTTTGAACAAATAGTTCTACCCTGCCTCCTGGCAAATTACTATGATCAGGTAGATTTGAGAAATGTTTTGAAAGCAACCAAAATAATTTTATTATACTTACATTACTTGATATATATATCAAGCTTTTCAATAGTTTGCATAGGCTATCATCATGTCTATTTCTTACCTAAAAGTAACAAAGTTTTGTTCTAAATCTTTTGATAGCCCATGAGATAGCTGATCAAACAGTAATCACCCTTATAAAAGCTGCTAGTAGTTAGGGTTCTGTAATTTTACTATTGCATATAACTTTTCTTACCAGAAGTAGAAGAGATATCTAACAATTGTATTAAAAAAAAACAAAACAATGTGCAATTTATTCAAATAGTCATACTACTTATAAAATAGACTTACAGCACTATATGGACATCAGTTATTAGTTATTTGCAAAGCTAGCTATCAAATGCTTATTTCTTTACTTTGTTTGTTTTTGTTTTAATTTTGTTGCCTGGGCTGGCCTCAAGTGATCTTCCTGCCTGAACCATTTGAGTAGCTAGGGCTATAGTCATGAACCACTGATTTCTTTAACAATTCAACTTAAAAAGTAGTATGTCAACTCATGTACACGATCTCATTAACTATTTAATGCAACTCGGAGACAATTATTTAACTGGATATGTATACATGAAAAATATGCATAGGTTTATTCTAATTGACCAAATAGTAACAAATCCCTCTAAATTAAAAAACATAAAATAAACAATGAAATGTATTCTCACTCTAATCTCCTGGAGCACTGAGGAAAGTTGGAATGTTTAAATTATCAGAGATTTGAAAGAATAGTTAATTAGGATTAAATCATGAACTGGTAGTTGCTTCTATTTTTCTAATAAGGGTTATTATAAGCAAAGAAAGAAAACTGTAAGCTTACTGAAGTGGGCTAAATAGTTTTTAAGCAGATTAAAACTATTTAATTGAGCTATTTTTATAGTTGCAGTATTTAATAAGTTATTCAAATGATGCAGTATTCAATGAGTTATTAAAAATAATACTTCACAATTTTAGCATTAGTAAAAATCACTGCTAATTCACAAAAGCATATTATCAAGCTATACACACAAAACTTGGAAAGAGCTTAATACCAAATCCTTGATTCCACATTGCACTTCATATTCCCATCTGTATATCAACAAAGTTGTAGAAGTTGTCTACATCTTCAGATGCTGTCTCTTTGTTTTCTGATACAAACATCTATTTTAAATGTAAAATAAATAAAAAATAAGTACTATGATCCCAAAATGCCAAAGGCCATGTCACTACAGAATAAAGTTGCAAGCTTATTTAAAAGAAATTCAAATATATCATTTATAATAGTTAATTGATAGATTTCCATAGAATCTGTGCAATATGATTTCAATAGCGATAATGTAAACTAAACTTTTAATATCACTTGGATATAATTAATGTCTTTGCTTTTACAAGACTTCAGTCATATTTTATGACACCTGGAATTTTACTATGTAATGTACAACATTCAAAATCATGAAAGCTATACTGAGTAAAATTTATTTAAAGAACTCTTAGTTTCTTCTGTTTTCTAATAAAAATCTCAATAGGCTGAGAAGCAAAATTTAATATACTTTTCAAAGCTGCTAAAGATATATTACTAATTTTATTTTATGTTATCTATTTTTGCAGTGGTTGGGATTGAACTCAATGGCGGGCAAATGCTCCAACACTGACCTATATTCCCTTTCATTGAAACAAGATCTTACTATGTTGCCCAGGCTGACGTTGAACTCCTAGGCTTAAGTGATCCTCCTGCCTCAGCCTCCCAATTGGCTGAGACTATTCGTTTGTGCTACCACTCCCAGCATGTATTGCTAATTTTAAATGAACTATTTTCTGAACATCAATAAAAAACCTCTTCTATAGCACTCCTTCAAGAGTAGCTTCTACAAATTCACCCAGAGAAATAGGGGAGACATGGATTTTATTCTAGCTTTATCATAAACTAGCTGCATGATGCTGGCAATTTAATAAACTTTCCTGGAGGCAGTTTCCACACTTATAAAATAAGAAAGTTAAATTAGATAACATCTTAACAATTCTAAAAATTCTGAATCATATAACCATTTCACCTCTCAGTTCATTTTTCTATTAAATCTGATATTGTCCCTTTTCCTTAGTATTATTGTGGCAAAATGAGATAGAAGATAAAGAACCTTAAATTTTGCAAATTCAAGACAAATCAAAAGGATGAAATAAAGATTTTTAGTTATTTATTAAAAATAGATAAAATTATTTATCCATTTAATCCTCTTTTATTTTTAAATTACATTAAGCTATTTAAGTCTGAAATTCTTAGATACAGTGACTTCAACAACATATTTAGAAAATACCTACCTGTAATGATTTCAAGATTGACCTCAAATTTAATGTTCGATGATGAATTACTGAAACAAATAAAAATGAACCCCAGGCAACATAACTGTCTTTCTAAACAATATAAACTTAGAAATAAAATAATTTATAACATATCACTATTTTTAAAAATGCAAGGGCCTGAAGAGACACTAAGACTTTTTACTTTAAAAATTTTGTTTTATTGAAGGTGAGTAAATTCTTATTTTCTTATTATTTTAAGCAATTAAAGTTTTCTTTTAGCAAAGAAAATCCAAAGCTTAGTATCCAGTTATTTATGATGAGTTCTAAAAATCAATGTGGGTTAAAAAAGAGATAAAAGTACTATTTAGTTATAAGGAAAAGGAAACAAAATGAAAGGTCAGTATGGGATATAGTCAATAAAATCATATACCTTGGTCCCATTGAATGTCTTATTTATAATAAGTTGACATTCTTCTACAGCGCCATCTCCATTAAACTCCAAGGCAATCACAGGACCTATAAGTAAACCCAAAAAGTGTTTTCTTATATTAATAAAATATATTCTAAAATTAATCTTGTATTCCCCCCTGAATTACCTCCAGCATCTTCTTTGGAGGTGATAAAAAAGGAAGAGGGAAGTAGACAGATGGGACACATTACCTCAGTTGCTTCTTGCTACACTAATCATGAAGCAAATTAACAGAGTCTCATGCCATGATAAGTAGCTTCAGAGTTATTAATAGGACTAGTGACAGATTTTCAAATAGTGTTGTAAATAGTCTGGCTTTCCTAGGTTTTATTCTTCTATAAAATCCCAAGAATCTCCTCTCATTTACCAGCACAAATAGTTGACGAAATAGCAAATAATATCAAAAGCAATCCAAGTCAAACATAAGTAGGTCTTGCCAGGAAGCCAGATTTGCTTCTAACTCTCCTCCTATTGATGAGCCAAGTTCTGTGCTACCAACAATGGAGCTAAGCCAAAAAGGAATTGAGGCCAAGCACCAAAGTAATGTCCACCTGAAAGTATTTTCCTGGAGTGCATCTGCAAGGTATATCTAGAAACAATGATGAAGTTTTAAATTTTTTTAATCCTACGAATGGAAAGATTTGTTACTCCTAATAAATTAATTTGAATATTTTTAAATGTCTTGTAACTTAAATTATAGAGTCAGGATTCATGATTAAATCTTTGGTAAACTTGGATCAAAATGTAGTACTGGCACTCCTAGTGTCAAATTGTTGGTAAGCATGGTCCTTAATTAGAAAAGCAAAAATATGCCCTTTAATTCAATCAGTATGTATTCAGCTATCACTATATTCCTAATGGATTTGCTTTTTATTTTAAATAGTGATGGAGAAGTCCTGACCTTTAAGGAACTACAAATTTCTTGGAAAAAAAAGACAAATTCATTAAACAGATTCAAAATAACATAGAATGATGAAGTATAGTAATGAGGTGAATGAATGAAATAAGTTGAATATAGTCATTTGCTACAAGAATGAGAAAGATCATACTACATTGGGCACCAAAATAACCAGAGGTTTGTGATTTAATACAGAAAACGAATGCAAAGATGGGAGAATATATAGCAGAAAACTACAGTATACACTTAGCCCCAAAGGACAAATTAAAATACGAATTTTTCAGCAGCAGCAGCAGAGAGTACATTTTATGGTAGGTACTGGGTAAAGAAGGTAACTGGGAATGTTTTCTTGCTCTTGGCAAGTTCTGTGGAGGAGGCAGGTAATAATCAGAAGGTATTAAATGAAGCAAGAGATGAACAAATTGCAAGGGAACAATTCTAAATGGAGGCACACAGGAAAAGGCTATGTTAGAGAGCCTACACCTAAGACAAAAGGAAAGCACCTGACTCACCTTGCAACCGGAGAGCGGAGAGCGTGTAGCTTAGTTAGCAGCTGCCTGCTCCTCCTGGCCACCCTTTACTCTCCCTTTTACCCCAAAGGTAAGACATGGTTAAAAAAAGATGGAGTAATTCCTGCAGTTAATTAAAATATTCTAAATACATAAAAACTCATGATTTCAAAATCATATTTAGAAAAAAGAACTGGACACCACTGAAAGTTGCTAGGATAGCAATTAATTACTCTGAAAATTTATGCTATTTTTCTCTTTATTTATTCTGCTTTTCTAATTTAAAGCATATTTCAAGTTAACCAAAAACCTCTGGTATACAAGGTGAAGTTCTGTTAACATCCATTAATAAATGCAGAGGTAGTGATATAATTAGAACATGATCATTTTGCAACTCTATTAAAAGAATTGGTTCAGGCAAAACTCAAATTATTTTAGCATCATACCTGGAACACTACATTGAAAAGGTTATTATCACCTGAACTCACTGATCAACTTGGCATGACTGAGAGTATAATAATTGAACAGCATGTACCTTCTTATTTAAAGCAATAGGAATTAGTGCCACATATAAAGTATTCTAGCCAAAAAGAACTAAATCTGAATGTAAATAAGGCTTGATCTAACTTCCAGTCTACAAAAAAAATAGAGAAACAAATCAAAGCCATGAATACTTTTGAATAATTGACCAAACTTCTTTCACATAAAACAAAAATAGGAAGAACACCTGTTTTTGATTAATAGATATATGACACAAAACAACCAATTACAATGAGTGGGCCTGTTTATATTGGGATTAAATTAACTATAAAATATATAAAGAATTGTTTTAGACAATAAGGAAATTTGCTTATGAACTGGATATCAGATGATCTTAAGGAATTATTGCTGTTATATGTGATAATGCATTGTGGTTATTGAAGGGAACATCTGCTCTAAGTTTGTTTTAAGATATACACTGAAATACTTAGGGATAAAATGACATGAAAAATCAAAATTTGAATAAAATATTTTGGTAAAAGAGAGTATAAGATTTTTAAAAGTATGGCAAAAGTTGATGAAACTTGGGGATGGGATATGTGAGGTTACTGAATTCCACTTTTGAGTAGAGATACTATATCTGGAAATTCGCAAAAGAAATTTAAAAAGTCTTTTAAACCAAATAAATACTGAACTAAAAAAAGTTGATATTAAATGTAAGGGTTCCAATTTTGCAGCATGGAAAATGTGAATTAAAGTAAAATATACATTTATTCAGAATCACTACAAAGAAACACTAGATTTTCTTTAAAGTTGGGTGTTACTAAAAATTCATGTTTTCTATAAAGAGACTATAATGTAGAATTCAGAAATGCAGTCTTGGAACAACTATGTAGGTATAGGTTATAGTTTGGATCTGGAAAGTCCTCTATGGGACATGTATTGAATGCTTGATCCCCAGTGCAGAAATATTTAGAGGTGGGGCCTAAAGAGGTGATTGGATCATGAGGTCACTTATCTCATCAATGGATTAATGCACTTATAGCCAAATGGGTCATTAAGAGGTGGGGTTTAGTTGGAGGAAGTAGGTCACAGAAAATGTACCTTTGAAGGGTCTCTTTCTTTCTTCTTTTCTCCCTTTCTCATCTTTCCCCAATCCTGCCATAATGATCTGAGCCACCACAGGTTCAAAGTAATGGAGTCGTCATGTAATGAACTGAAACCTCTGAAACTATTAGTCAAAATAAACCTTTCTCTATTTTGTGAGAGAACTGAAAGGTGACTAATTCAACACATATCTTGGTTGATATTCTTTGATGAAATTGTGATGAACTTCCAGTAAGTGACCTAATAATATTCTGACAAAGTACTACCAATGAAAAATATGTACATCGGTTTGATTAACATATGTGAATAATCCTAAAATTTAAAGAACTACATTGTTGATGATGTACTTTTTGAATATTCCTATTTGTCTAATGATGATGAATTTAATTACTATAATTATTTCAAGCTGAACCATGAGTTCACAGTGATCATTGGCCCTGTTTTTAGAGTTTGAACATGAAGGACTTATTCAAATACTTTGCAGTAGCTTTTAGGTATAAATATTTCAACTGTCATTTAAAGCTGTAAGATTAAAGTAGACAAAAATATTTCTGGATGTATTATATAGTGAACCTTATGAATTATCTAACTTGACCTCAGAAAAAACCACAATAATATCTCAATTAGATTACAGTAATATCCTTCTTATTGGTCTTTCTGCTTGCCCATAAAGAAAACAGAATTACAGTAGTTACTTTTGTTGTGGGTTCTAGGAATTGAACTCAGGGCCTCCTACAAGTGCTCTACCACTGAGCCACAAAACCAGCATCAGAAGTTACGTTAAAAAAGACTATGAGGGGTGGAGGTGTAGCTCAGTGGTAGAGAACTTGGCTATCATTCACAAGACCCTGAGCTGGATTCCCAGCAAAAAAAAAAAACTATGACATTCCTTTGCTCTAAAACCTCCAGTAAAATCTGATCTATATTTTTCTTATTTTTTATTACTCTAAAGATAATTGACAGTTCAAATCAATAATGCTAAAAATGTATTGTTTATAGCACATGTAATAGTAAAATATATGACAATAATGACATAAAGATTGGAAGGAAAAATTGAGAAAATGTTATCATGGCTTTATGAGTGAAGTACTATGTTATTATTAGAAGGTTGACTGAAATTATTTAAACATGTATGTATTAAAACTAACTTTTAGAAAGAGAGATATAATTGTAAGTCAGTATAAGATTTAAACTGGGAACTATGACACATGCCTGCAATCCCAGCACTCTGAGAGGCAGGAGGATTGCAAGTTCAAACCCAGCCTGGGCATCTTAGTGGTAACTTAGCAAGAACCTGTCTCAAAATAAAAAAAATAAAAATGAAAAAGAGGTCTAAAGATGTAGTTCAGTACAAAGGCCCTGGGTTCAATCACCTATACTGCAACAAAATAAAACAACAGAAACAATTGCAATGTCCAATGAATGAATGGAAAAACAAACTGTGGTATAGCCATACAAGGAACACTATCTGGCAAGCAATAAGCTATAGTATTGAGTCATTCATCAAAATAGGTGAATCACAGGTGCACTTTAATAAATGAAAGAAGCCATACCCAAAAGGCTACATGTTACATGATTCTTTATGTAATATTCTAGAAAAAGCAAAAGTTACTGGAGTAGAAACTAGTCAGTTGCTAGAAGCTGAGAAGCCACACAAGGGAAATTTATAGGAGGGAAGAAATACTTTCTGTGGTAATAGGGTGATGGACTCTACCCATTTGTCAAAATCCATGTGTAGACCAAGCTTTACTATTTGCAGTTTTTTAAATTAAGGAAGATAATAAGGAATCCTAGGATGAATGGAGATTGAGACAAATGAATCTAACTGTATTACAAATATATGCCACAACCTCAATGAATGGGGTGAAAGGGAAAGAAGTTAACTTCAGTAAGTTTTTTGCATTTTGAATGAATACTGTAAAGCTAAAGATAAAAAACCTGTATAGTGCCAACTGCACTATAGTTGGTAAATACATTTCTCACAGAGGTATAAGTTATTAATTCTAAAATTACATTATATGTATGCTAGGGTTTAATAAATACAAGTGAATGAGATTCAGGTTTCTCAATTTTAGAGTTAGCAGTTAACAAAAAAGCAGGAAAAAGAAGTTAGAACCTATTATATTCAAATACTTCCTACCTCTGACTTTTGAAAGAGCCTAAAATCAAGGGTACCTCATGAATAGTGGACACACCTAGCACTGAGATATTCGTTTCTGACTATTCTAGAATAAAAAGAACCAGGGCTTCTTGGAGAAATGATTGATATTAGTTCTAGGGCAAGGAAAATATAAGATGAACTTGGAACATCTTATAGGGCCATAAAGTAAGAAGCAAATCCCAAAGAGCTCCCAAATAACTAAAACTGAAACAATTTAATAGTATTACATTATAACCTGCATAATAAACATACATCCATGAGTCAATATTGATAAAAAATAAAAGATTAAATAATGAAGAAGGGGCAAGACTGTTAAAAAGAATTCCAAATAATATATGTGGATATTTCTTTCTCTAGGAGGTGGAGCTTAATTCTCCTCTGTTGGGAGCTGTTGAACCTGGAGACTGAGCACATGTGTGGGGCTAAAGCAAGTAAGTCCAGAAAAAACAGAAAGACCAAAACAAGCTATGTAAACAAGTTGTTCCAGCACTAAGAGGGCAAGGGGCCCAGGCCTGTCAAGCAACAAGTTGCTGGGCAGTGGGGTGGGAATTTATACTTTTCTTTGGAAGGTATAAATAAAGGTGCTACAGTGGTTGAGCAGTTTATTCCTCCCATCGGAAGGATAAGGGCCCCACCTGACCCCAGCTTTGTCTTTTCTTTATTTTTCTCATCCTCTTGCTGGTCCTTAGCTCCAAGAACCTCAGGAGCCACACTGGGTCATAGCATATGGCACCAGAACACAGATGGGGTAAGAGATTGAGGGCGAGGGGACACTTCTCAGGTGTGCACAACTTAGGGGGCGAAGTACATTGGTATAGGTCAATAGCCATCACTGGAGTGTATTGATATTGGCTTTGATGAAGAGTGGGGCATTGAAACTCCCTTATTCTTTAGGGCCAGTTACAAATGGGCTTGAGAAAAACCCCTTCCCCTGAAAAAAAAGAGGTATATTGATTATATCAGCTGTCTAACTATGAGACAAACTTATCCAAAAGAATCACAAATGTATAAGAAACTGTTTGTTGTATGCTTGATTCCAGTATTTACATTCCTTCTGTGGATCTGGACGAGACAGGGTCTTAATAACCTTAAGCTTCTTGAAATAATGACAATGGAACTGGCTCCAGGCACTGTTTCACAATCAAGTCCCAAGCAGGGAAAAGATGGCAGCATGACCACCACCCTGATAACCTTAACTGAGCCACTAACTGTCCAGCAAAACCTTCAACTATCTGTCCAAAGTGTAGAGACAGTATCATTGGGCCACTGGACATAACTTCAAACTTCCAGCAGGGCCTGGGGCAGCCCTGCCAAAGAGTAGGAGGGTGATGGCTCAGATGGCTTCCCCTAGATGACATGGTCCTGCTTGGCCCGGCAGACTCCTAATGGGTGGGGTAGGGGGCAGTATGGTCCTGATTTGTAGTTTGCTGATTCCTGTTTACAAAATGCTCTTACAAAAGACAATTCCAAGTAATCAATACAACAGCAACTAACCTTTAAAACTTCTAAAAATTCAACATTTGGCTTTCATGAGCTGATAACAGGCTGGCTCCAGCATATCATTGTCTCACTATGGCTTTGTAGTGGGTCTTGATATCCAGTAATGTAAACTCTCAAACTTCATTATTTCAAAATTGTTTACTACAGAGGTACTTGTTTCAAATTTGCAATTAATGTAACTCTACGCTTATTTAGGTCTCTTTTGCTTTCTTAAGTCAATTTTAGTTGTCAATACACTGATACTACATAGCTTGCTAAATTTCTTGAGTTTGTCTCCCGAAGAAGAAATCGTAAATTTACATACTAGGGAGGGAGCTGAAAAACAGCTTAGAGCAAGACTAGGGAAAAAACAAACCAATACAAATCCAGCTGCCCTCTACAGATTTGAGAGGGTTATTTAATAGAAACTGCTGTTTCTGCTCCTCTCAATACTTCTCACAGGCCTCCAGGCAGGGGAGGGCATCAAAACCTCCACTGAGCCTGGAGTTTGGCCCAGACCAGGAAGGTAAAGAAACAATGTTGCTTGTTTCAGCTGCAAGGAGAAATCAGGGTTATGGTTCAATCTACTCAAAACACAGTTCAAATCTCCCTAGATTATTGTATTGCTCCATTGGTTATTCTTCCCTTGACAAAAACTGGAAAATCTATAAATAAAGAAAGGGTACCTAAGGATTTTGGATCTTCTGATACTTATTAGAGAGGTAGGACATGGCTCCAGCCTCCCCGAGCCACCCTGGTTTTTCCTATCACCTGTGCACACACTTTATGAATCAAAAGTTTACACTGCACCGGTGCTCAGATCCCCAACAGTGGGGCCTCCAGCCCAGCGCAGGAGCACCACTTGCATGTCACAAGAGAGCCCAAAGTGCCCAAATACAAAATGCAGTTTTCTTTTTTCTCTATACCTTACCACAAAAATTCTTTATAATCTTCAGGTTTAAAAGTAAGCTAAATGTACTCACAATTTAAATTTCAAAAAACAAAAGGGAGAGTTCACCTCATAATAGATTTCACTTGGCAGTATATACCATTTAAAATATTTAAATTCTAATAAACATGTAACTACCTTAGCAGATAGATAATGTTATCAAATAAATCAAATCTAACAAGTAGAGTCCGTTGGAAAGATCTTCATACTGGACAATAAAACACACAGTCCAGTGCTAATGTGGGGTCGAGGGTATGCTTGTGTTTTTCCAGGAAAAGCTAAACAGTGTGTGCTCTTCAACTATATCATGGACCCAAACCCAGAAAAAGAGTTGATTTTATCTCTCAAGAAGCAGATGCTTAGTCCTATGACAGTGATGCCTTGGAGACCATGCCACAACCCATAGAAAAAGATGAAGCTAGAACCAACCTTAACTGACCCAAGATGTGCAGGAGTTGGTAATCAAAAATAAAAAAGGTCCAAATAGATGATAGAAGTGCATGCTAAGTCCGATGACAAAAATATGTTAACTATAGATAAGATTTCATCTTTTTCAAATTTTTTATGAGATCTCTGCAATTGACCTATAACAAAATCTGACTAGTCTATTTAAAATTACAAATTCTACAATTGTAAAAATTTTGTGTAATTCAATTTGGCTGAAATATATTTGAGTGCACTCTGATTGTGAAAGATGTTTATAAATCTGTGTATGTTTGTCCAGTCTGTTAAGCTGTTGTTAGAAGTCACTGAGCTAGTGATCGCTCACAGTTATGGAGCCAATAGCATAAGTGCCCGTACAGGATTGCCCAAGTGGCATGAAGTGCCTGAGAAATGCCCTGAGGGCATGGGGTGACAGGTGTTTCAACCCTGAGGACACAGAGTGTAAGAAGTGAGCTAGTTCAGCAAAGGGGCATGAAATAGCCCCCAGGAACTTGGAGAGTTCTGGACACTAACAGCTCTATGTTTGTTTGAATCTCTACAGCTTCTCTGTCCATGTTTGTCCATTTGTCTGTTTATGAACAGCTGTTCTTTTTATTTTGAGCTCGGCAATTTTCCTTTTTCCTTTTCTTTTGCATTTATAGATCATTTAATCAAGGTTATTTGAGTTACAGAATTGCAAAACATGCTTACTCCTGGGTTCCCAGTTAGGCAAAATGATGCTAAAGTCAGTTATGCAAATGTAATGTACACTGTTGATTATCATAACTTGAGAGTCTCTTATTGTTCAACAATAGTATGTTAGGGCCAGGGATTTAGCTCAGTGGCAAAAGCGCCTGCCTGGCAAGCGTGAGGTCATGAGTTTGATCCCCAGTACTGCAAAAAAAAAAATTAAATGTTATGATTGGAGTTTTCTTAAGAAAAAATTATTATAAAAATGATTTAAAAAATCTCTTGGGGTTGGGATTGTTGGACAGGACTTCAATTGATGAATAAGAAAGTGGCTACCTGGTAACATTTTACCAGCTCTTGTTCGTTGATTGGAGGCCCCAGTGATCTCCATAGCCTTATGGGAGACACCTCAACTAAAGTTATAAAAATATTATTGTAATATGTTCACATTGGTCATCAGTAAAATAAATAATACAAAATGTCTTTGATTTAAAAAATGCCCATACAAAGATTTTCATATGGTTATGACAAATGATTGTTGTTAAACCTCATGGTGTTTTCATATATTTGTGCCTCCAGATGTACAGGTCTTTGAAAATGTAAAAAAGGGATTGTTTATGGTGACAAAATTTTGGTTGAGATTCAGACTTCCACCTCTAACAAATGCTTATGAGATGTACATCCTACAAAAGGTCAACAAATTAGGTAAAGGCATTTATATATCAGATAGGGGTGACTGACCAAAAGGGAGAAATTTGTTGTCAAAATGAAAATTCAAGTGTGTTACAAAATGTTATCATGGATTTTATGCTACAAATGTATATGGTTTGAGTTCTAATTTTCTGTGTAAAATATGTAACTGTTAACATCCTGCAGGTATTCAAATGTTAAAACAGCCATAGTTGTTGAAAATAATGGTTCTATTTTATGTTGTAAGATGTTTGATATTTAGATAAGACAATAATGCTTCTAACTACATTGCACTGTTATTAATCTTTCTTCTGGATGTTCAACAGCTGAGGTATAGAGACCAATAATTAGATAGGTGAGCCAAGAGGACAGCCAATATTTTGGCCCTAGCCCTCCAAGGTCAATGAGGACCCAGGACATAAGAGAACCTCTGCTGCATCAAATATAGGATGAGTCCCTGGTCTTCTGACCAAGAAGGTTGTTTGACCACTGAGGAAGGTAATTATCGGTGTGTAGTGTGCCTAAGGAGAGTCACCAGGAGAAAAGATCTCCCAAACTTTCACAGAAAGCAACTTGGTCAAGCAATGGCCATGACTCATCCGAACAGCTGACACTGACAGAAGGAAGAGGTGCTATAGCCAGTTCCAAGGTGTTCCTGAGGAGACTTAATTGACCTTGATAGATAACAAAAATTCATTATGTTTAAAACAGGTCTCACCTTAACTTGGTCTTGAACATCCTGCAGAAAATGTATAACTACTAGAGGTATATAAAACAATGCTAAAGTAATATGTTATAAAAGAAACTCAAATCACTAATACCTTTTGGCAATTGCCTGCTACACTGGTAGCTGATAACCATCACAGATTAATGGACTGCTCAGGATTTCAATTGCAGAATGCAGGGACTTAAAAATCTTGGGACTGCACTTAAAATAAGCCATTGAAGCTGGAGATAGATCACATATATGGAGCTAAAGCAAGTAATCCCAGAAAAAACAGAAAGACCAAAACAAGCTATGTAAACAAGTTGTTCTAGCACCAAGAAGGCAAGGGGCCCAGGCCTGCCAAACAAGTTGCTGGGCAGTGGGGTTGGAATTGATATTTTCTTTGGAGGGTATGAATAAAGGTGCTACAGTGGTTGAGCAGTTCCTTCCTCCCATTAGGAGGATAGGGGCTCCACCTGACCACAAATTTGTCTTTTTTTTTTCTCATCCTCTTGCTGGTCCTTAACCCCAAGAACCTCAGGAGCCGCATTGGGTCGTGGCACTCTTCTCCTTGAGCGTGGGCTAGTCTTAGTGCCTCACTTCCAAAAAATAGTATGAAAAGAGGGAATAGAAATTTTACAAAGAAAAAACCTGGCAGATACTACCCCATTATGATATCACGTGCCCCATGATGCAATGTGAACAGAAGGGCACTTCACCTTCTTCCCAAACCTGTTGTCTCTAGTCTAACCAGAAAAAACAGCAGACCAACCCAAATAAATGACCAGAACTATTCAAAAGTTTCAGGTTATGAAAAACAAGTAAAGACTGAGGAATTATCACAGATGAGAACATTAAGGAGGCAGAGCAAGAAAAAGCAATGTGAGAACTTGTATTAGATTCTTAGATTACAATAAAAAAGAACATAATGGATAAACAAAAAATTTTAATCAAGTCTATAGTTTGAGTTAATGGCTCTTTTACCAATGTAAATTTCTTAGTTTTGACAAATGTATCATGGTTATATTAACAATAGGGGAAGTTGGATAAAGGGTACACACAAATTCTCTGTACTATCTTTGCAATTTTTCTATAAAACTAAAATTATTCCAATAGAAAAGTTCATTTAAAAGACCAATAAGAAATCCACAAGTGGAGATTTAGCTCAGCGGCATAAGCGCCTGCCTTGCAAGGACGCAGTCATGAGTTCAATCCCTGGTACCAATTTAAAAAAAAAAGAAAAGAAAATATCCACAAGTCCAGAAACTTCTTATGTCATTCAGATTAGAGTGCTAGGTCTCTACAGTATCCTACAAGACACTACATCATCTGACTCTACCTCTGCTACTTCTCAGACTTCATCTATTCTTTGGTTGAATAAATTAATGAGTGGCCCTCTAAACCAAAACAAGTCATCTAGCTAATCTTCAGAATCATCTGGGAATCTATTAAAATGCAGATTATATGTACATAGCTTAGATTCTTTTGAATCATTCTTTTTGAGGTGGGGGGTGGGAATTGTATATTAATTACACATATATTCCTGTGTGTGCATGTGCATGCGCGCGCGCACACACCTGCGCACACACACACACACACATATTAGGAGAGAGTCTCATTATGTTGGCCAGGCTAGTCTCAAACTTGTGATCCTTTCACCCTAGCCTCCTGGGTAGCTAGGATTACAGGCATGTCCCATCACATCTGGCTGGAAATTTGTATTTTTAAAAGCACTCTAGATGGTTTTGAGGATTAGTTAAATTTGGAAATTTCTCAAAACAAAAATCATTAAATCCTTTTTTAAGCAGATAGCTTTATGAACTAAAAAAATAATAGTGACTACTTTAACTGAAGAAAATGTACACTTTGAGGTGGCAGCAAACTGAGATATAAGTGAATTTGCAAAAGATTAAGTCCACCTTTAGAACAGTTGTTCTCAACTAGGAGCAATTTTGCTCCCTAGGGGACATTTCGCAATGTCAAAAACAATGATAACTACAGCAACTGGAATCTAGGAGACAAGAGGCCAGAAATGCTGCTAAGCATCTGATAAAGTGCAAAATAACCACCCATAATGAATTATCTAATCTAAAACATCAGTTGTGTCAAGCTTGAGAAACTTTGCCTTAGGATGATCGATAGCCACCTTTAATTTCTGCATGACAGCCTGTTTACTCTTCCACATGAACCAATGCATAATTGGGCAGTTTAAATTTTCTTCAAGTTTTTGTTTTGAAAATGTTCAACCAATATCAGAGAATTGAAAGAGCAGCATAAATATCCCTGTGCCCTTCACCTAAACCTACCACATCAAAATATGGCCAAATTTGCTTTATTGTGTGCTACATACCATGTGCATATGTGTTGTGTTTTGTTTTGTTAACATGACACTCAGCATGCTTCTCCTGTATAACTACAATACCATTATCATACCTCAGGAAATAATAATAATCCATATAATTTTCATAATTTCTCAGTTTGTCCCACAAATGTCATTTATAGCTTTATAGCTTAGATCATCCTAATCCAAAATTCAATCAATGTTCACTCACAGCATTTAGCTGTTAGGACTCTTCAATTTTTTTTTATTCTAGAAGAGTTCCCCACCTTTTCTTTAGTGCCTGAAGATATCTAGCTAGCTATCTTACTAAATGTCTATTTTGGATTTAGCACGTTGTCTCCTCATGGTATCATTTAGCACTTTTCCTTCCTTCCATAAGCTAGAATTTAAGTTTTGGCTCAATTATATTTAAGTTAAGTAGTTCAGCAAGAATATGTCACAATTGATGTGGTGTACTTTTCTTTGAAGCTCATCATAAGAAATACAATGTCAGGCTACTGATCACTGACACTAAGTTTGATCACTGTGTTAAGTACTTATCACAAAATCTCTACTATAAAGGTATGTTTCCTCTCTGAATTAGAATGTATAAATATCCTACTTCTTAGCAACATTTCCCTCAGTAGGTTTGGCATCTACAGGTAATTTTTGTGTGAAGTAATTATTACATTAGGGTTGGAAAATGGTGATTTCCAAAGTCTATCATTTCTTACACATTTATTAGCTCACAATATTCTGTAAACAGCAGAGGATTTCTTTCTCACAATGGAGGCATGGATTTCTGTTGTTAAATTATTACCTTCATTTTTCCCTTTCTTTCCCCTTCTCCCTACCCTTCCTTATCCTCCCTCTCCTCTTTTCCCTTCTCTCTTTCTGGGTATTAAACTCAGGCCCTTGCATATGCTATGCAAGTGTTCCCCCACTGAGCTACACATTCCAGCTTCCAACATTCTTTGTAGTGGTCAAACTGTGCCCAAATTTGTCTGGTGGAAACTCCTTCACGTTGGCTCTTGTGACTTTCTGACATGACTTCACCAGCCTTTGGGTACTTCCTATGTGTATCTTTGTTTCTTTGTTTTTGTTTTTGGTTGTTGTTGTTTTTGTCTTTTTGAGACAGGGTTTCACTATATAGTTCAGGATGGCTTTGTACTCACTTTGTAGCCCAAGCTGGCCTCTAACTCACAGCAATCCTCCTGCCTAATCTCATTTCTCTGATGTTTATTTTCTGAAATTCCTATAAGCTATTTTAGTTCTAGGTTTTGCATTAATAGAATAAAATGCAGATAATATTATTTGGGTTGGAACAATACTATGATACTACTTCAATAACATAATGCAAACAATAAATCATTAATTTATACCTACTTGTATGTTCACTTCATTCCTAACCTTCACACTTTAGGATGTTCATTACCTTGGTATGTGATTCTATTCTGAAAGCTGCTGAAAGTTTAAAGGTTTGAGTTTTTTAAATTAAAATTTAGCCTTGAGGAAACCACAGTCTCATTCTGAACAGATAAACAGTACTCTGTCCTCTAGAGACAGTATAGCGTCAAACATAGGTGGACAGCAACCATTCAGGAGGGTACAACAAACTCCAGTTCCACTCTTTTAGTATCTGAAATGTATTGGTGATACTCATTGGGAAATTCTAATTCTACCTAAGAAGTTAATCATATTAAATACACATAATAATATATCACTTTATATTTCTTATTTCTTTCTCAGTATGATCAAAACACATCAAATGCTTTGCAACTTCAGGAAGATAGTATAAAATGTTAACTCATTGCAGTACAATGCACAACAATAATCACTATAAATAACAAGCAATATCATGTGACCTTTAATTACTAAGAACAGAGAACAAGGAAAAAATACGCCTAATTTCTAGTCAGTTATGTAGGGCTTCTTGCATGATGTGAAATTTTGATATTTCTAAACAGCAAGAGGAAATACAACAAATGAGAAAACAAAGTAAGAGAAATATTAAGGTAAGAATAAATTAAATCTGAATGTCAGGAAAATAATCACAGAAGTATACCAATTATCCACACATTACCTTTACTCAGAAGGGGAAGGTAGTCAGGTGCTTTGTCCTGAAAAACTCTTTTTGCATCCTCAGCTTTCATGGATACTTCCTTTGTTTGAACTAGGAAAAAGCCTTTACCAACCATCTGTGGAAAATAAAATTTCCTTTAGACTTTATAATAAACATTTGAGATAAAAACAATGTTACCCTATTCAAGCATTTTTCCATCCAAAATTCAACACAGTATGTCGATTTTTGTTTTAGTTATTAACTCTAAATCAGGGTATTTGCAGTAACACATTCTTACATATTCAGATTCCTCAGTTCATGAACTCAATTCCCGTCATGATTCTGGTCCCAAACTGAACTGGATGAGAGCTAAATCAAATTTCCCCACGAGGTCAACATTGAGCCTAACCATTAAATTTGATTCAGTTCTTATCTAACTTGGTTTACAACCAAAATTGTGGAAAGAATCGAGTCCATAGAGGAGATACAAGTTTATAAGATTCTTTCTTACACATAGGTGGTTCTGGTTAAAAATTAGTAGCATAGGGACAAAATGATGGAGCAGTGAATGCCAGTGACTTATCTCCAGGCCAATGTGTCTGGAGTCTGTAGGACAGTGTATTAGAGAGGAACAAAAGTGACAGGAGACCAAGGGAACTGACAAAGAAGAAAAAAGTAGGACAGTGATACAAAGCAGGTGGCCCATGTGGTAGAGGAGAAACAGAGGCACTGCTGAGGAGCACAATTCACAATAGCTAAATCCTGGAAGCAGTCTATATATTCATCAACAGATGACTGGATAAAGAAAATGTGGTATCTGTATCTAATGGAATACTACTAGGTTACAAAGAATGACATATTTGAGACATTTGTTGGAAAATATAATGTCCAGTAAAATAAATCAGACACACAAACTTAAAAACCATATGGTATATTTCATTTGAGTGAGGCAAAGCACAAAGAAAATGAGAAAGGATGGATAGAAAGAGACAAAGGGACAGATCTCTTAAAACAGTTCAAGGGAACAGGGTTAGTAGGGGTGAGGAGGAGGGAAAGGGGAAATGAGAGGAATAAAGATGTGCCATGTACAGGATCCTAATAACCCCAACTACTATAAACACTATAAACTATAATATGAACTAAAATAATATCAACAAGTAAAGAATAGGGAATAGGGAACTGGAGAAGAAGGAAGGGGAGAGAAAAAGAAGGGGATTAAAAAGCCAGAAACAAGCTGTAACATGTACAAGTTACCACTCCCCAAGATGACTGTACACTGCATGAATTACAAACATGTACTAATCAAATAAAAATTATTAAAGATTTTATACTGTAATGTGTACTGTTAAGATTGAGTCAAATACTAAATATTAATTATTCTTCATTTTAAAACAATTAAAGTGGGTATGTGGCACATGCCTATAATCCTAGCATTTTGGGAGGCTGAAGCAGGAGGATTGTAAATTCCAGCTCAGCCTGGGAAATTTAGTGACCTAGTGGGACCTAAAATAAAAAGTAAAGAATGGGCTGAGACTATAGCTTAGTGCAAAAAGGACCATGTTCAATCCCCAGTGCTGGAGAAAAAGAAATAAAACGTAATTTAATTTTTTCTTCTTTACTAAACTACCAGATGTATGCTTTAGTTTGCTGATACTGAAAATGTCTAATTAGAGGAGAATCATTAATTATGGTATTTATATGATGAAATACTATAGTTAATTACATTTATCATAGATCGTGAAATATAACAAAAATATAAAATGGGAGGACTCATGTCATAATGTTAATTTTTAAAGCCATGGTACAAACTTTTACAGTATAACACAATATTAGATCAAATTTATGGAGCACTCACTATATACCAGGCCATTTTATGTACTTTATATGTATAATACATTTAGCTCTCTCACGATATAGGTATTCATTGTATGGATGAGATAACAAAGAGGCCAAGTGGTTAAGACACTTGCCCAAGGTTATAAAACTATTAAGTAACAGCTATGATTTGAACCTAATTCATCTGATTACAGACTAAATTCTAAATATGTTTAAGGTATAATACAATTATGAATGATCTAAAAATTATCTTTACTATTTTTTATTTTTATAGTTCATTATATTAAGTATATATTAATTTTAAAAATAATTATGACAATAAGTGTTTTAAAATGCAGTTATTCCAGCCACATTAAGCAAAGCTTACTAGGTTTGATAATAAAAAGATACATAGAGAGAGTGACAGAGAGACAGACAGACAGACACTGCCAAAAAAGTATACATCAGGAAAATAAAAAGTTCTATAAATATTTTAGTACTATATTTATTTATTTAGTTCCAGGGATTGAACTCACGACCTCATGCTTGTGAGGCAGGCACTTATTATGCCACTGAGCTAAATCCCTGGCCCCCAATTGAGACATTATGAGATTGATACAAGTTATCTTTGGCCTCTACAAATACAAGAAGTGCTAAAAGTGCTGGCCATTAGCTTCCAGACATTTATTAGTACAGCAAACTGCTGAAGTATATATACATTTCTTGGTAGATTCTTACACACACACATATGTAATCTCACAATTGAAAAAATAAAAACTGAAAACAAAAAAATATCAACCAAGGTGCTATCAAAGAGGCCACTGTCCACTGTAACATAGATGTACATACTTTAATTTACCACCCCACCCCGTTTTCTTTGTCCTTCATTACAGAAATAATGCATGTTCTTTTTAAAATCCACAGCTACAAAGAAGAAAACTGCTTGTAATCAACTTCCTAAGAATAACCACAACTGGCAATATTTTAGTATATATAACATTCCAGACTTATCTAATTAAAATCAGTTACATAATATTTTTCAATTTTTTCCTTACTTGTGAATATTTTCTAACTATTCTACTATAAAATTAGTTTTAGTGGCTGATGGTATTTCATCCTATGGTTACATTATTATATATCATTTAATCACATTGGCTCAAAGTTGTAATTCTTTTAGAACTCTCATTCAATGCTATCTCTGGATAAAGGAACATTCATTTAAAAATTGCAGCAAACTGTATGTATAATTGTCACTGCCAGATGATGATTGTAAATTTACTTAAAAGATCAGAAACAGTCCTATTTCCATTTCTAATATTCTATGCTGCTTCTCAACTATCATTTTATAGTCAAATGTATAAATTGACAAGATTTAGATTAATTTAAAATACCATTATCTAAAAAATAATGAGCTATGAAATATTTTAATATATTACTGAAAATACTTGAAGAGACTTCTTTCCACAAAAATACTTCTATTTGTAAAGATTTAAAAATAGTGGTAACTACTGAGCTTAAGTAATCAAAATAATTCAAACCACTTTAACTCTAATTTATCCTGTATGTATCTGTAATGTTTGAAGAGCAAGCAAGAAATATGGCCTTTACATGAGAAAATCAAGATTCAGTAACTTTTCTTGACTCCATTAGAATGTGCTTTCTGTAGCTTTCCAGCTTCTTATGCTTTCAAATTTTATATTTGAGAAAACTTTACTCATAAAAAGCATGAAACAAAATTTTGTGGTAATCCTGGGATTTAACAAAGCTAGAGTATGCAATTATATCTTTAGTCTAACCTGTTCTAGGATATTGTGTTAGTGATATGAGAAAAACTCAAGTTTTTGTTTTCCAAATCAGAATAAATTAGTTTCTACAAATATTTTCCTGGGAAGTAATCTCTCTTAACATAATACCTAAGTCTTTTGTCTTTCAGCATAGTTGGATATTCTTTTTACACATACATTGTATTTTCTTTTTCTTTTTCTTTCTCTTTTAGTCCTTGTCCTGTGCTTTTAGAATTAGAACAGCTCTAGCCAGGTTGGAGGGCTTTTGAGTCCACATGCTTTCAGTCACATTACTGCTCCATCCAGCATGCATCAACTTTCCTTCACCACTAAGGCAGTGTAACAGCATCATATTTAAGGTTTAAGGCTGTAGTCTACAGAGCCAGATTGCCTATATATGAATCATAGCTCTGCTGTTTACCACCTGAGTGACCTTTCATAAGTTATCTTCTCTGTGATTCATTTTTCTTACCTGTCAAAAAGTGAGTAATAGAACCTATTTCATGGGGTTGTTTTGAACATTTAGTTCATTTAAATTCCTTACAATTTTTTGCATAAATACTATGTAAGCACTAGCCATTATTATCAGTATTGTGATATTTTTGCTATTTTATTCTAGAAAGTCACCTAAAGAACATCATTCCTTCTTCCTGGCTACATTCCTTTTGAGAGCACATGACACTGCCATTGCACAATCAGATACCACAGGTTTTAAGGCAAGAACACTTGATGACTCATGAAGAAATACTGTTTGCTTTGATAGCTTTTTTCTTTAACATGTTAAGTATTCTTTATGACCACTCCTGATTAGCTACCAAAGAGTTTAATCTGAAAACAATCTTTTAAAGACTAAATATGGATTCTTAAAAAAAATCACCATGTAGTACAATGAATGTATTTACCTTTCCAATATTGGATTAATGTGTGATTAGATAGCTAAAACAGCCAAAGCACATTTTTCTATAGTTTATTAGATTCATAACCTGCTTTTATCAGATTGGCATAATCACAAAAGAAAATCTTGAAATTATACTTTGGTTTCTGTTGTCTTGAAAACCATACCTCAGATATACTTGTATATTTCAGACATGGGTTTTCCACATCATAGAATATATAGCTATAGAGAGGTTGTCATGTTTTAGGTTTTATCCCACAATTATTCCTTTTGATATGTTCTAACTTTTTAAATAATCTCTTCAAAAAAAGACTTGAATTTTCCATTTGTTTCTCTATTTCTGGAAGTTTGAATTTTAAGTTCAAATAAATTCCTCTTGAAGAAATGATTAATGGATAATTGACACATTCTAATGCTGCCTCCCTATTAGAGCACCTACTAACAAAGGAACTGCTTCTTCTGGAGCCACTCTGACCCCAATTATTTTTCAAGTGAAGCTGATACCCAAAGAACTCTACTCTTGAGCTCACCAAGAGCTGCTATTCATAAACTTTTATAACCTTTGCCATCCTGGGAATGGCATCCTGGCTGCCACTTCATGTTTCTATAACCACTCCTCTATGACAATAGGGCACTAGAAAATCAGAAACACAGTAGACCATCTTTTAGTCACAAGAGGGTCCAAAAGGTATATTCCTCAATGTCTTTTCCATCCCCTAACCAATTAAAACTCCAAAGATATTTCCCCAGTAAATAATTATAAAAAGAAATGCTTTACTATATAGTACAACTTTTGTGAGCACCTGTGGAAATAATTTCTTATAATAAATGGAAGGTCTTTGAGGGCATAGAATTTTGTCTATGCAGCTCCATCTCCAGTACATGCCATAGTTCATTATTGATTGATTTCAGTATTGAGGATTGAAGCCAGGGCCTTGACACTGACCTAAATACTCAGCCTTTTTTTTCAAATTTTGAGACAGGGTCTTATTAAGTTGCTAAGCTGTCCAGGGTGGGCTTAAAGTTGTGATCATCCTGCCTCAGCCTCCCAGAGTGCTGGGTTTACATGGATGTAACACCACACCTGGTTGTAGTCTGCAGTCTATTATTTGTAGGTTGCTATCAGTTACAAGTTGCATTTAAGATAAGCAAAAATGTGAAAAGCAAATGTATATTATATAATACATGAAATATGGTTACAATAACTTGTACATAATCAGCACTTAATAATTTCTTACTGAATATCTATCTATCTATATTTTTGTTTCTTTGAGATAGGTTCTATGTAGTTCTGGGTGGTCTTGAGCCAGCCTGGCCTTGAACTCATGGCAATCCTCCTGCCTCAGCTTCCTGAGTACTCAGATCATTGGTGTGTACCACCATGCCTGGTCCACAATTATATATATATATATATATATATATATATATATATATATATATATATATATATTTCTATATTTGGTATTGGGGATCAAACTCATGACTTTGTGCTTGCTAGGCAGGTGCTTACACCATTGAGCCAAATCCCCAGAATTATATTTTTAAAAAGTTTCCCTGTGGAAATATTTTGAGGTCCAATTAACTTCCTTACAGATCAGTCTTGTGGAGGTGAGGGAAGGGGAGGGGCATGGGACTACAATTCATGATTCCCAGTACTTTTAACAGACAATTTTTAAGGAATAGAAGTTCTCTAGAGTTGGATATTTCTATCCAAGTTTAAATCTGTCTTTCTCTCCTTACCTCATCAATTAGTTTCCTGGCATTTGCAATAGTATAATCACCAGCAAATAACACCACTAAGCATGATTCATCACTGTTCTTCGGTCTCTGTCCCCGGGATATGGGAATGATGCTTCTATTGGCTTCTGTTGACACATGGACAGCTCTGAGCTCTTCAGCAGTAGGAATAGGAATGTAGTCCTGGATCACAGCATTTTCTGGAAGGAGACTCCAGTTGACCTCTCCCGACACAGGCGTAAAATCATGAACATTACTCCATGTGTTATTGAAGATACTTAGCCCTGCATCTTTGAACTGGAAAGCTAACTCAGGGTAGTACCACTGAAAACAGCCAAATTTGATATTTTTGGATGACTCAATAATGGGTTGAGTGGCACAGCACAAAAAGATTTCCAGCTTTCTACAATCTCGAACACGAAATTGTTGGCAAGCTAATGTGCACTTGCAATCTCTGCAATTCCGGAAAAATACACTGCCTTTCACAGGTCCCAGAAAAATTATGCAGTTAGTACAGTCATCAATGGTAACTGCAGCAGAGTGGTCAAAAATATAGATGTTACAGTTCTCACAGTCTTGAATGAAAAACTGCTGTCCTGCTACTTTCCCAGGTAAGCGACCTACTGTTTCATCTTTTAGCCCGTTGAACATATAGTCTTTTATATCAACCTGCAGGGACAAAGCACAGATCTTGAGTATTATCAACATTATTCAACAAAATCAATTAAGTGCCTACTGGGGAAATTCACACACATACACAGCATATTGGATAATATTAAGGAACTTTTCATTTTGTTAGGTGGAGGATGGCATTGTAGTTATATGGGGGAAAGGAATTTATCAATTAAAAAATTTAAATGTTTAAAAATTATGAGCCTACTATATAGCATATATGCAGGAAGAAAATACATACCTGGGGGACTAAAATGTTTAGTTTATTTAAAACTATAGTTCTTATTATAAGATTTATAATTTTGATTAATATATATCCAACTCCCAGGAGATGGATCTACTTTCTTATCTATCAAATTTCATTTCTGATGACATACAGCTACAGGACAAGGCTGTTTGTGGTGACATATGTCTGTAATCCTAGCTACTCAGGAGGCTGAGGCAGGAGAATTTCAAATACAAGGTCAGACTGGGCTACATAGAGAGACTCAGTCTCAAACAAAACAAAAACAACTAAAAGGCAGCCTCTGTGACAATATGGTTTGAGTCTTCCCATGAATTAATCTAGGTGACACATCATCACTGCTATTCAACAGGCTTTTAATATATTTGGGTTGTATAATAAAAAACATATGTGGTGTACATACATTAATTTTTTATGCTGGGATAGAACTCCATGCTTGCCCGGCAGGCACTTATGAGCTAAATTCTTGGCCCCTGAAATATATTTATAAATGATCACTAATAAAAAATGGCTATGAAAATTCCACTCATCCTATATATCCACCTATCCTTCTGATACTTTTTGCTTTTTCTAATGCTTCACCTTTACTTCTACTTTAAACAATTTTAAAATGGGAAATAAAATCAGACAAAACACATTTCTGTATCCTTCCACAAATCAATGGATGGGCCTATTTCTATACCCTAGCTGATATTTGCAATACTCCACAGAAAATGAGTAAGAACCCTGTTAGTGTTTGCATCTAGAAGTTTAATCCAAACATTTATTAAGCTATACCTATAGTGTAATTGTTTAAAATTTTACCATTTCTTTCCTTGGGTATTCTAAACAGTAGCTCATATAACCTTCTAAATAGTACACCTTGAATCTGACACATTAACCTTTTAACTGAGCTATTCACTGGGCCTGTGATATAGCTGAATGGTAGACTGTGTATTTAGCATTCATGAAGCCCTGGGTTGGATCTATCCATCTATTCACTAGGAGAACCTTATGATTTTTTCTAATGATTTTTTAATCTTCTTGAACTGTTTCTGAATGTATAAATGTCATGAAAACTATTTATATACCAGAAATAGACTACCATTGATATAGTACATAAAATTTGATTATTTACAAAGCAAAATGTAATCATCTTAATCATTACCAAGCTAGTTTAAAGTGATTTATTCAGTACTACACAATAAATAATGTATTTATTCAGTTTTATATAATGTGCTAAAGGAAGCACTCACTGGTCTGCAGCATGAGGGAATAAAAGAGGTCCTTGGTTTCCAGTCTCAATTTTGTCACCTATAAGCATCATGATCTTGAAAGCGTATAACTTTCTGGATCTTTAGTCAATCAAACATTTGAACATCTACTATGAGTCAGACATTGTTTTAGGCACTAAAATGAATATAATCAGCTTTCTCCCTAAAGAAAGTAAACACCTGAATAAATCATTAAATCATGTAATCAGAATGCTGAAAATATTCTGGCAGTGCAGATGAGGGATGCCTGGAGGGGACAGAAGACTTCCTACACAAAGTAAGGATGAAAAAGTTGGAGTTTATCAAGTAAAAGTAATGAGAATAAAGGAGTAGCCCTCCTCTCCATGTCAGACAAAAGTAACAATGAATTAAGTAAAATTCTCCAGGAAGCAGGAGGAAAACAAAGTGGTCTGGGATTACCAGTGATATTACAATGGTAGTAGATATTGCAAAGATAAAGAGGTAGGCTGGGGGCCAAATTAAAAAGCTAGGAAGTTACCTATGGATAATAGAAAGCCACAGGATTTAACATGTTCCTGCCAGCTTGAACCATCAATGGTACATGTGTGACTCGTTGACCACTGGTGGTTCAGAGCCAACCAGCAGCGAGACAAATGGAATATGGCCCTGTTCTGAACATGTTAAATTAGTTAAATTTACATTTCAGGAAGATTAGTATGATAAGAATAAAGAACAATGGAACATGGATTCGAAAGGCTGATTCAGAAAGGGCTGGAACTATAACCGTAGTTAGAGAGAAGAGGAAGAAGGGATAAATTTGTGAAATATTGAGGAAACAGAATCAGATTTGGTAATTCAGTGGCTACAGGAGGTAACGCAGAAGAATCAAACATGATTTCTCTTAGGGAAATGATAATTCCCTAACCCACATTAATACATTCATCAATATAGCCCATCAAACACAGACTTACCTGTATTTGTGGAGTGGGGATGGAGCTTAGTAATACAGTATTTACCTAACATGCACAGAAACAGAAAAAAAAGCTACCCAGACACAGGACTATTTGTGAATGCATAATACAACAATGAAACAAGTTTCCCAAAATAATACTTAACATTTGTTTGTGTCATGCTCCTGAATATTTTCTATTATTCCTATCTACTTTTTGTGTGTGTTCTTGTACTGGGGATTGAACAGGCAGGTGCTTGTGCCACTGAGCTAAATCCCTTCCCCCTACCCACTGGTTTGATAAAACATTGCTCTGGCTTATGTGATTCCATGCTGGTAGTAGCATAAACAAAACAAAAAATAAAGGAGGCAATACAAGTTTAACGTAAGGAGAGGTGTTCAAGCAATTTTACTTCTGGGACTTTATAGGTGACCCACAAATAAAAAGATATAGTGTTCCAGTTTGGTCTCTACCAAGATGCTAAACTAACATAGCTGTAGGCTCCACTGCCCATAATCAGTCTTGAAGGAACTAAGTTTTAAAAACCCGAGAAAGAGGGAAATATGAGAAACTCTAGTAGTGCGTGGGAGGATAAAATAAAAAAGGAACCTTTGGTATTTCTGCTCTTGCTTTTTCTCCTGAACCTTGAGTCAAATAACTGGGACTCAGAGTTCTGATCCAGACTTCCTTGGGAGTAATTTCAGGACAGCACAGAAGGGCTGTGTTGGTGGAGAGCAAGAAAAAACAAGGAGACTAACTAGGGAAGTTACTTCCCCTCTATGACCCCTTTGAATCCTTAGAACCAAGGGAGCAAAATCTAAGGAAAAGAGCTGAGATTACTGTTTAGTGGTACAGCATTTGCCCAGGATGACTGAGGTCCTCGGTTCAATCCCCATCATGGTTATATAAAATAGAATAAAATATAAGGAGTGTTTTCATATGCTGATTCTCTCATTTACTGATAGGTCAAGAATGCCCCAAAATTAAAATCAACAAATACATAAGATCTGAACCACACAATAACAAGTGTGTGTTCCACATCCAACAAGTAACCTACATTTTCCTTAGGCAAGTGTTAAAGAGTGTTTAAAAATCATGTACTAGCCCACAAAGAAAGCCTCAGAAGATTTTTAAGTAACTGATAATGGACCATGATCTGGCACCAATATGTAATTAAATTAAGAGTTAATAATAAAAATTACTTTTAAAAAATCCTCACCTACTTGAAAATTTCAAAAGTACTGCTAATAACCCATGGATTAAAAAGAAATCATAAGCAAATACTTGCAATTAAATCTCCAGATATCACATAGAAGAAAAGATAAAATCATAGCAGAGATTAATGATTTGGAAATCAAATAAATAATAGAGAATAACAGCAAAACCCAGAGGAGGTTTTAATAGGCAAAACTCTGGCAAGAATAAGAAGTTAGAAAACAATAATGAATTAAAAGGTGGATACTTATGTACAGGTTGAAAAGAGAATCCAAGTCTATGTTCATAATTTTGAAAATATTTGGTCCACAAAATGAACAAAATCTCTTCCAAAATAACTTATCACAACTAACTCAGTAAGATGAGAAGCTTAAAAAGCTATCACAAGTTGGGTATCTTTTAGCTGAAATGGTTGGGACCAGAAGGGTTTCAAATTTGAATTTTTCCGATTTTGGAATATTTGCACAGGCTTTACTGGTTGAGCAAACTTAATCTGAAAATCTCAAACTTTTGGGGGATTATGTCAGTGCTCAAAACATTTCAATTTCAGAGCATTTTGTATTTTCAGATTAGGGATTTTGACATATACTATTAAAGAAATACTAGCAGTGCTAAAGTGCACCAAAAAGACAATACTAGGCTCCACTGCTGGTTTTAAAGCTGATTCCAATTTTATTCATCCCAGTTTAAGGAAACCCTTAAAGACAACAGAAAAAGAAGAAATACTCATAACTCATGTTACTAGCATGCTCAGCAATGACTCTAATAAGAAATTTTCTGCTTTTTGTATAAAACAAAAGCAAAAAACTTCTGCTCAATTTCATACATTCTGGTACAAAAAAAATCAGCAAATTAATTCTATAAAAAAGAGAAAATGCCACAGCAAGTTGAGTATATACCAGGTTGTGTGAAAATTCATTATTAGAACATATTTAAATAGAAATTATCAATCAGTATGTGATACCAACTTAGTCCTAACTTCCTATTGTTCCTTCCCTATTGAATGTTATTCTTCAGCAAATCTGAAGTACTTGCTGTGAAGTATACATGCCCTCTGATTCCCTGTACCTAGAATGGCCTCTCTCAGTTCTACATGCCCACCTGTGAAACATTTTCTGGGAAGCTTTCCAGTTTCCCTCACCAGATGGATGCTCTCCTACATTTTGAGTAGCTACCTTACATTAAATACCAGTCTGGGTTCTCTACTGTAACATAAGGCTTAGGCTAGGATCCTATAATCTACTAAAAACAAACTCTTCTGTACCCTTCATCTTCTCTTAAGTTCTTCTAATACAGTATGTATAAATAAATTATACATATATTCTAGTTCCTTCCTTCTAACATACATTATATATTACTTATTGTCTATCTTTCCTCTGAGCTCAAAGACATAAGCTACATGAGGGAAGGGATGATCTATTTAGTTCACCCTTGTCTCTAGCACCTAGAACAGTGCCTGCTATTATAGAGGCACTCCATACATACTTGTTGAATCCATTTTAATTACTTAATCTTGGCTAACTCACAGTGTAACTTGGGATAGATGGTCTATATCAGTGGTGACAAACCTTTTAGAACTTTCAATGATAACAAACAGCCTGTTGAGGCATACATGCCATAAATTCACCACTTTCGGTCTATAGGTTATTATGGGAATAGTGACTAAGTTTGATAATCATTTACCCCCTTAAGGGGAACTTGCAGCTTTCTTCACTCTATCACCAAAAAAGTGGGATTCTGATATTGACCAAGAATAAAATGGTAGGGCTGGGAGCATAGCTCAGTGATATAGCAATTGCTTAGCATGCATGAGGTCCTGAGTTCCATCCCCAGCATTGCAAGACAAAAGAAAAAAAGAACAAAATGATATTGTCAGGGATCACAAAGTTGGCCATCCTCTGAGTACGAAAATAAAAGAAATGTAAACTATATACAAACTCTGATAGAAGCATTCCTTTTAGTGCCTTCCTGGGTTTTTTTTTTTATATTTTCTTCTCTTCCATGCCTGCAGTCAAAGGAGTCTGAGGCTACCTTCAATTTTGAAAAGCCCATAGAAGGAGAAGGGGATGCAGTCGTGGAGCAGGCTAAATGGGATCTTGATCTAATTCAGGCCTTGACGTGACAAAAAGGAACACAAAAGAGTGGTTTAAGTCAGTTCTGCTTTAGACCTTAGAGAACATAAAAACATGATCTGGTCATTTTCTGCTGGTCTTATTGACACCAATCCACTTCCCATAGTGAGGTTGGTAAGGTCAAAAATACCACAAATAGGTGTAGGGAAAAATTAAGGAATTGACCTGTCTCTACCAAGGTCTCAAGCTCAGTGGGGAAAAAGACTCCTCATGTCTCAGTAGTGGTTTATTTCATGGTACTAGAAACTTCTTTACATGTTTATGTAAATTTTGTGTGTTTCACAGGGGAATTAGTTCAAGGTTCAAGATTCAGGTCATATGATCTCTGCCTAAGACACATAAGTTTGCGTACCTACAAGCATACTTACATGAGAATAAAGCAGGTAAAAATATTTGGATAAAAACAATACTTGTTACTTGCAAGGATTTACCTAGGGTTTTTTTTTTTTTTGTCTTTTTGAGACAAAGTCTTGCTATGTAGTTCAGGCTGGCCTTGAGCTCACTTTGTTACCAGGCTGGTCTTGAACTTGCAATGATCCTTCTGCCTCAGCCTCCCAAGTACTGGGATTACAGGCATGCCTCACCTGGCTATCTAGTATTTTCTGCATGACAAATGATATGTCATGAAATGCATATAGTATTAACTGGTAAATTTCATGTATATAAATTGCTACTTGGAGTTAAAACTTATTTCAAAGATAGAAAATGTATTCTTTTAAATCACTGAGCTATTTTCTTATGAAATGGCTAAGGGTGTGTTATGGATTAAATGTTTATGTCTGTTCAAAATTCCTGTGTTTAAGCCCAAGCCTCCAAGATGATGGTATTTGGAGTTGTGTGAACTTTTGGAGGTAATCAGGTTTACATGAAGTCATGAGAGGTCCTGTTATTTAATTCACTCACTCTTTGACAGTTTATTATGGCATACCATCTTAGTCTGCTCCAAATGAAAGAAGTTTCTTCTCTTTGTCTTTACCAGGCCTGTCCTCTCTATGTAGGGAAGGAGAAGGATAGAGAATGAGAATAAGTGCACATTCTCATTCTCACACAAGTTTTCTAGCTCCCTAGTGAATCTTCTTAAAAGGGTATTAATTCTATGGATCCGAGCTCCACATTTACGACCTCATTTAACCTTAATTACTTTCTTACAGGCCTGACCTCCAAGTATAAACACAGTCCCACTGAGGGGCTAAGCCCTCAGCATTTGAATTTGACATTCAGCCCATAACAGCTGCCAATGTTGGGAGTTAAATGTAATTTACTACTCTTATAAGTATTTTCTCTGGACATTCCAGTTTTCTTAGCTCATGGGGAGAAAGTAGTCCTATATCTATATAATTCTGTAGTATAAAATTATTTGGATTGTCAACCCAATCTTCAGAGGAGAAATTTGGGATATAATACATGTTGCTGTGCTTTCTCAATAATTCCTGAAAACTCCTCAAAACAAAAAGTAATAATAACATGAAGTTTAGACTCATGATAATTTTCCAAAAATTACCAGTTCTTACAATGCCTAAAATCATAAGCACGCATGACTGGGTGTGGTGGTGCATACCTATAATCCCAGCACTCTGAGTGGCTAAGGAAGTCAGATCAAAAATTCAAATTGAACAGAGGTTAATCAGTGATTTACCAAGACCTTGTCTCAAATAAAACATAAAAAAAATAGGCTGGGAGGGTCTGGGAGGGCTAGCTTAGTACAAAGGCTTGGATTCAATCCCACGTACTCCCTCTACACAACCAAACATAGAAGTCATGTTTTATATTACTCTCTCACAATAGCCATTTAAGAAATGAATTAAGGGGCTAGGGGTTTAGCTCAGCGGCCTAAGTGCCTGCTTGGCAAACATGAAGTTGTCAGTTTGATCCCCAGTACCAAAAAAAAAAAAAAAAGAAAGAAAGAAATGAATTTATAACCAGGCGAGTGGCACATGCCTGTAATTCTAGCACTTGGTAGACTGAGGCAAGAGAATCACTGTGAGTTTGAGCCAGCCTGGGCAGCAAAGTGAGTTCAAAGCCAACCTGAACTGGATAGTGAAAGCCTGTCTCAAAAAGAGGAAAAAAAAGGAATGCATTTAAAAGGTTAAAACAACATCTAACCTATTCACTACAGATACTGCTTTTCAGCAGGTCCCCATCTAACCTCTAACACAGGGATCAGTTTCTCACAAAGCCACCCTTTCTATTGCTGAACAATTCTGGGAATTTTGATATGTTTTAAATTCTATCCTTGGCAATGACATCACTTTCTAGCCTCTCTTATTTAGGACAGGCCTGTACCTTATTACATAGTGGCAAAATTTTTAGCACTGTCCCATTTTATAGGCAAGGAACCCAAAATGTATAAATTGGTTGCTTTACCCAAAGTTACACAACAGACACCTGAACTTCTGGCATAAGGTTGTTGTTTAGCATTATTTCTGTGGAACATGACATAAATACAATATGTAATATATATAAGAAATACAATATGTAATATATATAAGAAATTTGTTTAATAAATCAAAATTTTCATATTTATGCCATCATTTTTTAGGAGACTAATCCTTATCTCTATTATTTAGGAGGTGGTATACTAGCATGGATAACTAGAAAATGAAAATATGTTTGTTTGTTTGTTTTTTAAATTTTTTATTTAAAGGGATAAAACAGAAAAAGGAGAGAAATATTACAGAATTTCAAAAAAACTATAAACAGTAAGAAATCACTAGGAAAATATGTTTTTTGTACTTCTACCTCATTTTTAGCTTAAATGTTCCATTTTAATTCTAAAATTGGACTAAGCTCTTGGAAGGCTGGGATAAATATTATAATTTTAGATCTTCCTTGGTGTTTGAACACATATATGTTAAATAATTTGCCTACCTATGGAAAGCAGCATATGGATCAATGAGTATAAAAGCAATTCTTTCCAAATGACTTAAACACAGATCTTACAATAAAAATATTTGTCATTTCAGTGTAGTAGTTGTATAGTAAACTTTTTTATTTTTCAAAGTCAGCAACAATAGAAAATGAACTTCCTCTGTTGACTATAGTATGTCAGTTGCCATGACAACACTTAGTCCCCAAACATTCTTTCTAATTGAGACAATTTCTTCTTGCTTTAGTCCCCTAAGACTGACCCAATTACCTAACTCAAAACCCAAAACCCAAGAGGTGCCCTTTAATAAAGATACTCTGATTACACAACCTAACGAGAATTTAAACACCACTTTTCCAAGTTGCAAAGAAACTTCAGGCACTTATTCTGTTTTTTAATACCTAAAGTCTTACAAGTGGAATGGTAACTGTTTGAACTAGCTATAAAACTATATACACTAAACTCAATGCCCACATTATGAACCCTAAATTTTTAATATAAATAATTTCACATGCAGCATATCTCAGTTATGTTCTCTAGCTATATTTACATTATATTTCTTCTAAGGTACAATTAAAATTTAAGAGGATGTTAGACCATGCTCAGTAAATCTATCATTGGACAAAAATAGAACATTTGTACACTACTCCAATTTGACTTCACAGGAGGTCAGGAACTAGGAGAAACCATTAAAATCATATAAAACTTAACTAGCTATTGTAAATGTGGCACTTTAGAGAGAATTCCTGGTAATTCCAAGAGAAAAAAATTCCAAAAAGAAAAAGCAATGTTGTGAAATGTTGTATCATCATTGTCTCAAAGTATAAGTTAATAATTATCTTTCTCAATCGTCCAAAAGATTTTAAAAGTTGGATGATTTTAGAATATAAGGCTCATTAAGTTAGAAATTTTTATTAGTTGACCACTATTTTAACTTTTACTGGTATTAAGGATAGAGCCCTTGATGCTCAACATTGCAAGTAAAAAAAGATTTAACTTTTTATACATATGCAAAAGCTTGAGCTTATTTTACACCACATATACTAACATTGCTTACATTTCTCCAACTGTAGTATGTAGTAGTGTTTTCAAAAAATGTTTCCTATTTACAACTGGAAGTTTTCTACATGTTCATTTTTGGGGAGCACTTAGATGTTAATGTCCACTATTCTATTTTTCAGTGACTTTATTTAGCCAACTAGCAAAGGAATAAAAAATCACATACACAGATCTAAAAGAAGGACTAACATAAAAGACCCCAACTAATCTGATTATGTTAATAAAGATTAACTGTAAGACAATTTTTGGTGAAGTCAGTCAGATATAATAACCAAGACTACTAAAATGTTTTGTTTGTTCGAGACAGGGTGTCTGTTCAGGATGGTCTTGAACTCACTATGTAGCCTAGGCTGACCTCAAACTTGCAGCGATCCTCCTGCCTCAGCCTCTTGAGTGCTGGGATTACAGGTGTGTGCCACCATTTTAGCTTTTGATTTCAAAACAAAAAGTTGAGACAAAAATCACAACTTTCTCTGTAGCAGACAGTTCAAGCTTGAAGAGTACTGCTAGAAATTCTAGGGCCAAACAGAATGAATCTTTCAAAAATGACCCATCAACTAACTTTAAAATATACTCTATAAACACGATACTTTCCTTTCTATATCATGAAATATGCATATCAAGCATGTATAATAGAGAAAAGATATACCGCATGATTCAAGAAGGGCTCAGAACTGGAGTCAGAAAGATAGGGCTTAGAATTGTGCAAAAATGCCTTCATTTTCTTAAACCTGACACCTGGAGAATCTACATGAATAAATTCTGCTGGAGACTAAAAATCATGAAGGGAGTTTTATGATATGAAACCACTAATAACTTACTTTTAAGTATTTAGCAGTTAAAAATTTGTTGCCCTACGGAAGAGTTAACTGTTCATAACACTCATTAAAAACAAACAAAAAGTCATTTTATTTGGACGAGGAAAATAATTGATAAACTTAACAAAATAGTAAGTACAAATGAAGAACTATGAAAAAGAGGAACCATTATGAAATGTATGACTATGTGTTATGTGCAAGACTAAGGGAGTTTTCAAAGTTTTTTGGTTACTGGCTGTATATAAAAGTAAAACTAAGGTTGTTTTCATTCATATAAAGTAACAAAATACTGCCTGGTTTATGCCGGTTACTTTCACCTTACATTCTGAAACTGATTCAATTTTCATTTTTCCAGAGGAAAGAGAGCAAAGCTAAAGAGTCCACTTAGTGAGAAAATTCACCAGTGGAATATATCATGAGGCGCCAAAGAGATTTGCCCCGGAGCAGACAAAAGAGAAACGGCCACCGAATATAAGCCGCCAAAGAGATGACAATCAATCCCATGTGTAATTTGACTAGTGAACCAAACCCCGCAGGGCGCTGCCTGCACAGTGAGGTGATCTGAGATTCAGCGCATTTTTGGCTGCTTCTCTTCCTTGAGTCCATCCTGGGGCGGGAAGTCAGCACAGATCAGGGTGTGGAGCCCATCAATTTATACTGCGAACTCTAAGTGCCCTTTCAGCCTTTCACAGCTTCTTTCTCGGACGTCCCCCGCCCCCAAATGTCGTGCACCTGGATTTTACTCCCGTCTAAGAGACGGGAAAAAAGACAGTTGTGGCAGCTCATGGGCCATAAAGAAACCGCGTGCGGGGCGGGGACAGTTCGGGAGGCAGAGACTACCAGCTGCAAGACTTTGATTACCTTTTCACGTTGGTCCCAGCTGTACTGCTTGGGCCGCTCCTCCTCGCTCTCGGGCCTCGAATCCTTCTCAGTCTTCGGCCCCTTAGAGAAAAAGCAGCCCATGATCCTAGCCTGCGGGTCTCGCCCAGCGGCACACTGGTGCAGGCACTTCCTAGAGTGTAGCGTGACCCCCTGTACACCCCGGCCCCGCAGCCCTCCGGGACACCACCCCAGCGGAGTCGTCCAGCCTCCCGCAGCCTCTGTTAGCCAGCCAGGCCCAACACCCCTTTTTCTTTTCCCCTAGTCGCCCGGACTACCCACCGCAGCCAATGATTGTTCAGCACCCATTGAGCCAATGAAAGCCTTGCAAGCAGCTCCTTGCAGCCTATGGACATAGTCCCACGTAGTCGCACCAATCAGAGGCTGGCTTCTGCGACAGCGGCTGTGCTGATGGGCTCTGGCGCCTGCACAGCACACCAGGTCCCCAACTCGGTCCAGTCCTGACCTTCCAGTACCGCCCCTCCCGGAACTCGGTGGGGCGCCTAGCTAGTAAGACGTTGGACTCCGTGTCAGGGTCTTTTTACCCTTGGTTCTGTGGAATATTTGGTTTGCTTTATGATGCAAAATGTGACAAAATAGGGATTCCTGCTGATGCAGAAACTCAAGTTTGAATTCTTTTACTCCTCTCTTCACTCTTTCTACCAGCTTTCTTAAAACTCACATGTCACTCTAAAACTGCACAAGTCTTAGTAAAATAATTGTGTATCATATCTCTATATGAACAGAGAATCGGAGACCAAAATCATGTATTTTTCTAGTCCCCTAGCCTGGCCAGCGTCCATGCTGGGTACTCAATAGTTTCAGGATTGGGATGCATGTGGTCCCAGCTACTTGAGAGACTGACACAGGAGGATCACTTTGAGCTCAGGTGTTGCAGGCCAACCTGGGTGACATAGTGAGGCCTAATAGAAATAAAATGTTTGTGAAATGAATGGATGATAGACTTTTAAAAATATATACACCAAATACAGCATTACTTGAGTCAAATTTTACTACAAGACACATATTGCCTATATAATAAAAAAGGTAAATTGGTTTCTCTGATACAGTATTTTGACATCTCTGCTGGACGTCAAATGCTTATCTGGTCAAGGTCCAAATTTGATTCTTTTTACTTTCTCACACTTAGTGACATTTGCTGTGTATCCTAAATGGGCTGCTGACTTGAGCATTAAGGACGTTCCCTTTCTTGCTTCCTGTCCTTTATTACACAATCAGGATGAAAAATACAGTGCTAAGTCTTAGAAATTACTGCAAATTTGCGTTTCAGATCTTAGGCAGGAGGTCTTTGCCCAGTGCACTTTTTCCATCTTCAGAGTCAGATGAAAATTCTGTTTGAGTATGTTTTTTGTTAGATCCTCAGTAGATATTTTATATTCATAAAATGTTGAAACTGTGATCATTACATAGTGTAGTGGAGAAAGCAGAGATACAGAGACATGAAGAAGCTAATCTGTGTTCACAATGAGAGTGATTGAATGGGACTAGAAAAACCTAGAACCTATATGGTCCACAAGTTTAAACTTGCTCCTTTTAATTCACTGAAAATGTATCTGCTTTGCCCTTCTGATGCTTATGGTAACCCAACAACCAGCAACCACGAACAAACAATGCAACAAAAAGAATTTTAGAGAAACAATTTCTAAAATTCTCACTGTTTTTGGAATATTCATTAATGAAAAACTCAAATCTAAAACAAAACCTGTATCCAACAATGATCTTTTCAGCAACCCTCAAATAAAAGTGAAAATCCTCTTTCTGCTAATTCCAATCCCACTATCACTCACACATATTTAAATTAAAGTAAGTTAAATTACAAAACAGGGACTATGCAGTCAATGAGTAGAGCTAGTGCTCTCTCGTGCTCTTTTCCCCCTATATTTTACTATTTTATTCTTCTCTCCCCTCTTTTCTCTTTCCCCCATGAATTTTCATCACTATTTTCTACAATCTATCTCTTCACTTACTAATTAGATTATACATGACTGGTAACCTGTATCCCACCTTGATTCTTCTTGGCTTTTCTGTCTAAGTGCATGCTATAGTTTTTAAATCTTAATTTAAACTCTCAATGGGGATGCTACGATAAATTGTTGGGCAGCCATTAATGCATTATGCACCCCCAGTCTAATTGCTGTACCAGCATGGGTGAATTCCACAATACAAACATGACTGGGAGCAAGTCCTAAAAATGATTGTGTTAGTAGCTTTAATTCTGCAAAGTCCAGGCAGAGACTAATATGTCTTCTGGCTGAACAATCCCTTCTGCTATTTGTACTTTGTGACTTATTTTTTCTTTCTGTTATGTTTTGTTTTGTTTTGTTTTTGAGGCCAGTTCAGGTTGGCCTCAAACTCACAGTCCTTTTGCCTTAGGCTCCTGAGTATGAGGATTACCAACATGTACCACCATGCCCAGCACTCTATGACTTCTTTTCTGTAGATACTGCCTTTCTTCTTCTTCTTAATGTATGTATTCATTTGTGTTAGAATATTGCGTTGTGGATTTATGCCTGGCCACAATCTGTAGAGATGGCTCTGGGTCCCTTGTTTGTTGACCACAGAAGTGACATAGTTACTGTTGCAGAGATAGTGTTGAAATGGTATATATCTCTACAGCATGAATAAGTCAATTACCCCTGGAAAGTTAACTGAAAAATTTCCGATGCTTGAGTTGACTTGACACATCTGTGTTCACTGTAGATTCACATAAGGAAACATCAAGTGAAGGAGGAAGGAAGGGGAGTAGTGTTTCAGTTATCTATTGGTGCACAACAAACCACTTGAAGCAAAATGGCTTAAAACAATATTTATTTTACTCACAAATCTGTATTTTAGACAAGATGCAGTGGCAACAACTCAATTCTGTTTCACAGTATGTTCAAAGCCTCAGTTGGGATGACTTAAATAGTTAGGAGGGTTAACCAAGACTCATTGCACATGAAATCTCAGGGCCTCTCCACGTGCTCTTCACAACAATGTGGCTTTAGGGTAATTAGTCTACATATGGCAGCAATGGCAAAACTTTTAGAGACCAAGTGCCCAAACTGCAACTCAAAACTCATTTATTGCAAAGTGCCAACACTGCAATTAAACCTGAATGGCGAATGCTTGGCGGCTGGGGCAATTTGGCTCCCATGCCAAGAAAAAGGGCTCTGCGTGCCTGCTGCAACAGGTGCCATAGACTCACCACCCATGTCACATTGTATACTCAGGGTTCCAAGGGTAATGGTTCCAAAAGATCAAGCTTCAGAAGCCACACAACATCACTTCTACTGAGTTCTTTTAGTCACACATGGCCCATCCTGACTCACAAAGTGAGAAGACTAAGCAAGGGAAGTGAATAATGTATGGTGCAGGTTTTTGAGTTGTCCTCTCTGGAGCTGGCTACCATAATGAGTGTTAATGTATCACCCATGTACCAAAGAAGAGGATTGGTAGATTTTTTTAAAAATTCTACTGACAGATAACTTTTTTGATACTCAAAGTATTATTGTCCCTAATACAAAACTCCTATGAGTTGATTGAGAACAGCAATAGCATAATTGAAAAAAAGGCCAAGATCATAACTAGGCAGAGGAAGGTTTACAAATAATCAACAGGCATTTGAAAAGATGCTCAGTCATAGTAGCTAGTGAATACAGATTACAGAACAGTTTTCATTTTTTATCCATTGACTTACATACAAAAATGTTAAATATTGATGATATTCAGTGTTGGAAAGTGTGCAGTGTGAATTGCTATGTAGTTCGAGAATCTGACCTGGCAGCCTGCATTAAGTCATGAAATGAGGTTGGGTGTACTGGTACATGCCTGTAATCCCAGCACTCAGGAGGCTGAGGCATAAGGATTGCTGTGACTTCAGGCCAACCTGGGCCATATAGTGAGTTCAAAGGCAGCTTGAACTACATAGCAAGACCCTGTCTCCCAAGACCCTTGGGACTAACAGTCTTACACATACAAATAGGTAACGATTTGTCAGCTCCCAGATATAGCCAGATAAATTTTTTGAGCTAATATTTCTTCTCACTTTAATTTTCAAATAGTTCTTATGAATTTTCTTTCTCTACCTTATTGGTCAGATACAATTATTTTTAAAAGCATTGAAAATTGTGTGTAATCGAGTTATAAAACTTGTATTTTTTTCCAACCGCTCTTACTATATACTGGATTTGTATAGTGAGACAGGGTCTCACTATGCAATACAGGTTGGCCTTGAACTTGCTTACATAGCCCAGGCTAGTCTCGAACTCTCTGCGATCCTCCTGCCTCAGCCTCCCAAGTGCTGGGATTACAGGTGTCTACTGTGGTTTGTAAAAGTCTTAATGTAGGCCGAGTTAAAAAATATTTTTCACCAATTATCTGACTTCCTAGACAGCTTTCTAAATATGTAAGCAAAGGTGGGCATTGGGTCATTGGTAGGATTCTTGCCTCCCACACAGGAGGTCTAGGTTCAATTCCCAGCAAATGCAGTGCTGTCTACAGATATTTCTATCAATGTGTGAAAATAACTTTATTCAGTCTTGTGTTATTTTCATTCTTCCTTGTATTAAAATTGGTAAATCAATTCTCTCACGCATATGCCAAATTGCCACATATACTATGGCGTCATACTGGTATGTTTGACAACATTACCATTTATTCTTTTTTTAAATTTTATTTAAAGAAAATAAACAGAAAGAGGGTAGAAATAACACATGATTTCAAAAAAATAAACAGTAAGAAATCACTAGTTGATAATTATATATCATCCTCTTAGAAATCTTTGTTCAAGTTACAAAACTAAAGCATATAAAATGGACATTTAAACAGTAAGACTGAAAACAGATCTGTTCACCTATTCAACAAAAACTTAGTAATATGGTTGCCAATCCTACACACTTAAACATACATGCAGTTATATCCTTTAGAATACTTTCTTTTCCTCTCTTTTTTACAATAGCAATTACATACTTTGGGTCTTATTACTCCTACATTTCTTATTACTTTTTACACTAGAGGCACAGTGTGATATTTATAAATATGATTCTTATTTATTTCAATAATGAGGATAGACTCAAGTTGTCTCCATTTGCCTATGAAGACCTCAAGATCATCCTTTTTATAGCTGAGTAATATTCCATTGTATAAAAATACTACATCTTTTTCATCCACTCTACTGCTCGTATTTTTTAAAACTTTTTTTATTTAAAGAGAAAAAAACAGAAAAAGTAGAAATATTACAGAATTTCAAAAAAAGGATAAACAGTAAGAGATCACTGGTTGATAAATTACACATTGTCCTTTTAGAAATAGTTGTTCAAGTTACAAAATTAGAGCATACAAAGTAGACATTCAATCAGTGAGACTGCAAACATATCTGTTGAACAATCCAACAAGAACTTAGAAGTACAGTTATCAATCCTATATACTTAATATTCATGCAGTTATATGTTTTATAGCACTTCCTATTTCCTCTATTTCTTACAATAGCAATTATGCATTTTTTAAAATTTTTATTTAAGGAGAAAAAATGAAAAGAAAAAGGGTAGCAACAGTACAGAATTCTAAAAGAAAAAAAGAGAAAAAAACACTAATAAATCACTAATTGATAAATTACATATTGTCATCTTGGATGTAGTTGTTCAAGTTTAAAAAATAATGGATACATAGTAGACATTCAAACAGTGAGACTGCAAACTGTTCTGCCCAAAGATCCAACAAAGATTCAGCAATACGCTCATTTATTTTACACATTCAAACAAACATGCAGTTATTTCCCTTAGAGCCATTTCTTTTCCTCTGTTTTTTACAATAGCAATTACACATTTTGGGTTTTATTACACTTATAGTTCTTATCACTTTTTACCCTAGAGACACAATGTGATATTTATAAGTATGATTCTTATTTATTTCACTAATGAGGAGAGTCTCAAGTTGTCGCCATTTATCTATGAAGGCCTCAAGATCATCCTTTTTATAGCTGAGTAATATTTCATTGTGTAAAAATGCCACATCTTTTTCATCCACTCTGCAGTTGATGGGCATCTTGGTTGTTTCCAGGATTTAGCTATCACAAATTGTGCAGCTATGAACATGGGTGCACATATATCACTGTGATATGAACTTTTCAGTTCTTTGGGGAAAATACCCAGGAGGGGGATAGCTGGATTGAATGGAACTTCCAATCCTAGTCTTCTGA